>OY723389.1:37883865-37978865 GCA_963210295.1 Ophion ellenae | reverse complement strand
CAGGGACTACCATCAGTTCTGGGACACCCTGTATAGTAAGCGATATAGAAAAAGGAATCCAGAGGTAACCTACAATGTGCCACATTTAACGGCGTTGACGTTTGCATCGTTGGCATGCAACGAAATGTCTTCTCGATATTTTTATTTCCTCATCTTCATCATTATAGAAAATCTGTTTTTGCGGATCTAGATCATACGTTTTTAACTGAGCAATTAAAAAAATTGTCGAGGTTTTTTCGTCGCTAAGATATGTCATAACGAATTTTAGCAATTCAATCGTATCGTATGAGGCACATTTAGGAAAATCCATTTTTCATGACTTTTTGCTCTCCGTTGATCGTTAAAGTTTAGGACGTTGTTAAAAAATATGTTCGTATAGTTGACATCTTTTTGAAATAACATTTCTCGATCAAACAATTTTAAGTCACGAGGATTTAGTAGTCGGAATTGAAGAGTCTTATCCATTGAAATGAACATATTTTGCAGAGAATTGCACAAATCAATGAAATATTGAGCACAAATTCTTCTCCAAATAAGTCATTGCGCCATAAAATGACATATGTTTCCCTCGTTTTCAAAAATCAATCGATCGATTTCGGGATCGAAAAAAAGCTCCTCTGCGATTACTTTGCAATATTTTTCGAAAAAAGATTTTTTTCGAAAAATATTCGGAAAATTCAAAAATTCATTCCGAATTTTCCGGAACCTTTTCCATTTTCCGGGATGAACAAAACAAAAAATGAAATGGTGTGGGTCTCCGCGCTTATTTTTTCGAGAAATATTTGGAAAATTCAAAAAATCATTCCGAATTTTCCGGAACCTTTTGCATTTTCCGGAATGAACAAAATAAAAAAAGAAATGGTCTGGGTCTGCTTTTTTTTCGTCAAATTGTTTCACGCATCGGATCGTCGAGTGTTGATGGACGCTCGTCGTCGCGTTCTCCGTACTTTGCGCGATATACGCGTACACCGGGACACGATTTGATACGAGCAGACATTTATTAAACGTCGCGGCCCATTGGTGGCGTTAATTAGGCATGTAACAAGCTCCCTCATCTCTCTCTCTCTCTCTCTTTACCTACACCTACCCCCGTCGCCCTTATCGGCGAAATCTTTGGCCCGAGCCGACTCTCGTTATCGAGCACTGCTCATAGCATCATCGCCAACGTAGCGCGCGGAATGCATGCTGTAACACGTAGTACATCGAGCCCCGCCGCGCCGGAGCGAGGAGGGTGCGCGTAACAAATCGTACACCGCGCTTGCGAGAGCAGAATAACGCGTCGACGTGGCCGCAGCCTCATTAGCTCATTACTCGCGAATGATCTTACGCGTTAACGGTCCCGCTCGCTGCGTAATCACAAAACTACCGTGCACCGCATATATATATATATATATATATATATATATATACCTATACCGTAGGTACATATGAACGAAATACGTACTTACATTTAATGGTGTACACATAGGCACTCCCACACAGCCTTATCCCAAGAGTCGCTGTATGTACAACGCAGTGAGCCATATATGAATCGAAATGTGGGCGCAAAGAGAGTACTCGCAAATCATACTCGAGGGATTGCGCCCGTACGAGATCCCAATACTCGTGTATGTGCATATGAGAAGATACATATATACATGAACACACACACACACACACACACACACACACACACACACACGCGCGCGCGCGCACGCATGCACGCACACGCACACGTGCATATATATCTATATACAGGGTGTTCTGGTATGAATGGATAATCCAGCAACTGTCGAGAGGTCATGATTTTTTTTTTTCAAAATTAAGATTGAGCCCAAAATCTCGAAAACCGTGGGACTTTTACTAAACTGAAATTCCAGCATAGATCCAGTAGGACATGATCTAACCTATCGACAGTTGAAGGATCATCCTTTCACAACGGGACGCCCTGTATATATAGGGTGAATTAAGAAAAAGAGAAAATCTTAATATCTCTGTTGGATTTGAAACACAAAGTATGCACATACCGGAATTTCAATGGCTTGGAAGGACGCACATGGCAATCATTATATATATATATTTTTTTTATCATTTTCTTGCGATTTTTTCAAGGTCATCAAAGTTTTTCTGAATGGAATGGCATATTTTTCCCCTTGCACCGGCATCCAAACGAATTCAACCATGTAATATAGTATATGTATGACCTTCAACTGACCTAGTACAACGTAGTATCACCTTTAAGCCAGAACTATTGAATAAATAATGATTCAACGTGTAAAAGTCTTGCATTTATTTCGGTGACGCTAAATGATTGACGATTGGTCGATCGAGAAGGCGAGGCAACTGGACCCTTTCTGCAAATTCCATCGGCACATTTTTTATTTATCTCAAGGTCATCCCAATGTCATGATATTGTTTCTCGTTGGTCATGATATCGGTTATCACTGGTCATGGTATTGGTTATCATTAGTCATGATATTGGCTATTATTGGTCATGATATTGGTTATCATTGGATAAGGCCATTGGTTTAGTTTTTTCGTGCTTTACATATGTGGCCAATGAAAAAAAGGGCTTGTCCTATCGAAAACTGGAGGTCGCATTGGAATCAGGTTGATACCTCTACTTAAGAAAAATTTAAGGCTACGAAAATGTAGACAGTGACAAGCCATTCGGATTATGGCTTTGATTTTTTTTGTCTAAAAACTATATTTATAGAGTTTTCTGGTGAATCACCCTGTATATGGAGAGAGCGAGAGAGAGAGAGAGAGAGAGAGACGGACGAGATGGAATACACGTATAACGTATACCACGGTACATACACTGGCTGCAGCTGGATACCGAAATGCTCTCGTCGTTCACTTTGCATCTCGCACCTCGTCAATATGTATTGCATGTACATACATACGAGCCTCTTTCCATATACCCGAATCGCCGTGCGGCCTATTATTCCTTCTCCCAAGATGCGTAAGCACATTTTCCCGTATAATTTATTATGGACCAAAGTGAGTGCGTGCGCGAGATTATTATCCGAAAGGGCTCATCCATAGAACGCATAAACCTGTACGTATAAATATTTTTACATGTATATATTTATAACCAAACACGCATAATTTTCAATGTCAGTATGGATTTTTCGTTCAATTGTTTTCTCTCATTCCTCCGATGTGATATTGATTCAAGTTGGAATGACGACAACGTATCATCTCGTTGGTACATCCACTTGCAGGGTTGGAGGGTGATTGCGTTTGATTTTTTGATTACTCAGCATTTGTTTTTCGGCAGCTAGGGGATTTACCGGAATTTTTCTGGAAATATATTTAATTTGGCGCGGATCCCAATATCGCCATCCAGGACAGATGGATGGCGATATTGGGGACACTCATGTACGTATACATTCGTGGACGTTGAACGACACACGAAATTCGCGTTAATTTTTGCATTGACACTCAGCGGGGCTTGTCGATTTTCGAGTCTGTGTCGTATACGACGGTTGGACAATGTGCTGGAGATGACTGAATGAAGTTCGATTTGGCGGTTTGAGAGTTGCGATATTCTAACGCACCCAATGGAAGAGGTGCTTGGGCGATCGTCCTCATGGAGGAGCAAGCGAGAAGGGAGAAATAGAGAGCGGGCAAAATGGTTTTGGTTTTCCTCTGGGGGATATATCAAAGCCAGCTATATACGGTCACTCGGTGTCCAGTTGCCTATGCATTGGGTTTCATTTGGGACTCGCCAAACGGCAATCGGAGCTGGACGCTCTTTCTCTCGGTTCCTCTTTGCTAGGCCACCCCTTCCATTCTCGTGGCTTCGATCAAGTGTCTCTCCGTCTCCCAAACAGACCATAGCTCAGCTGCATTTTTCTCTCTCTGGCTATTTCTCGCTAACTCCCTCCTTGGGCATCCACGGACTGCGGGACACGCCGTAGTTTCACCCTCGCACCCCAGTAGAGAAGCAGATACCGATTACGCAAATGTCCGTAGTACCGAGCCTATCTCTGGCTGACGGGACGATTGGAACGGAGTGTATGCTGTGTGAATCTCTCCCTCAAGTCCCTCCCCTCGTCTCTTTCTCTATCGCTCTTTACCTCTTTGCACGGTGGCCATCAGCCTCCATCGTTTCCTCCTTCATTACAACTGGTATTTCCACATGTATAGCTGCGCTTCATGGCCGCTTCTGCGTGCCCATCGAATCGTATGAGGTATGCAGCCCGGATGGACGACTAGAATTGTTCGCACGGTGATTGCTTTATTGCTCCTCACCGGCTGCAGAGACGTCTTTTCCCATTGCAGCTCAGCTCCCAGTAACGTCTACACTGATGACAGAATGTCCCCTGGCATTCGAAGTAACCACGAGAGAGCCACCGTCAGACGAAATAATGCACGTGTGGTTCACTTTTCCAAGCAGAGGATCCTAATTTTCGGCAGGTATCAGGGGGCATGGAACATCTCCAAAACGGACCGGCAGATGAAGATTCGGTGTTCCACTTGAATGCCTCAGTCGATATCGCGGATTACGAGGCTGCTGGATAGCAATCTTGAGACTGGCTTGGATGTAGACGAGTGGCCCTGCTCGTATCGGCTTGCAGGACAAACCGACAACTCCACACATGATTGTCCGGTTGGCAGGACCAATCTTCGTTCTTCGATCAAACGGATTATCCCATGTAGAGATTGACCGTTTGGCCTGGGAAAGGCCTTCACAGTTAGCTTTTCTAGAATATTGGGCCGTGAGTATTTAACAATGAGGTGCCTTTGTAGAAATGATAAGAACGGCCCGATATCGGCCAACAGAGCCAACAATTATTGGGCCAATGATTTAATTCATTGTAGCGGCAATGTTGGTGATTGTACTTGGCCCTATGTGGGCCCTCTTAAAGGGCCTATGTAGAAATTGACCACTGGCTCTATGATGGGCCTTCACAGTTGATCTATCTAGAAGTTAGTCTATCTAGAACATTGAGCCGTGAGTTTGTTTGGGTTTGTTTAAGTGCGTGATAAATATTCAACCTATATCGGGCCAAGATTGGCTCGAGATTGGTCCTTATGGATACATATTTCATGTAATAACCTTGAAATAAATTGTGATTTGCGTATATGACAGCTTTTAAAATTGGCATATTTCACTTACTTATGTTGGTTATTTACAAATGCCAATAATAGGCCAAGACTTGATTACAAAAACTGAACTACAAAATATAGACGATTAATATATGATGTGCCAGTTATTCGCCTATTCTGGCACAATATACAGATAATGAATAACCCAAGGCTTAAATAAAATAAAAGCAGGTATGGTCTGACCCACTTAGCCAATCAAGGGCTTAGATTAATTAAATGTAATTTCCAGTATCTTGGCATTGCCATTTTTAAAATTGGCAAACTTCGATGTACTATCACGGCTGTTCATTGGTTTTAACAGATGGGCCCGGATAGGTTTTAGTAATGGGCTGATATTGTGCCAGTTCTCAATTTATAACGGAACAATAATGGGCCAACGTAATTGGCAGTACTTCAGCATCACCAGTTTAAAAATTGGCACATATTGTTTATCTATCATGACTTTTTAATGAATAGAGAAGATGCGCCATGATAGCTTTTAACTATGGGCCGATATTGTGTCGGTTTTCAATTTAGAACGAGACAATAATGAGCCAATGTAATAACCAGTATTTTAGGATTGCCAGCTTTAGGATTGGCAAATTGAGTTTAACTATCACTGCTGTTTATTGGTTTTGAAAGATGGGCCAGGATAATCTTTAGTAATCGGCCGCTATTGTGCCAGTTTTCAGTTCAGAGCGGAACAGTAATAGGCCAATATTATTTCGCTTTTGTTGGCTTACACGATGGTCCCAATATTGGCCTGATCGTAACATTGGGCAACTCATGGCAACCTCTACATGGGATGCAGAGTCCTGTTCGATGTAAAATCACTTACTGAACGCGCATTCCCCAGTCCACTTCGTTGACCACCCATCACTCAATATAGGAAAGCGAATCCATAAATCACAATTGACCGAAAAGTCTTGCTCTCGTAGGACGAAGACTGAAAATTCGTCATCCGGCAGCGGAAGATTTCTGACTGAACAGTCAATATTGGCTGAGTCTTTTTGATGTTGGAGTCTGCATCGGTGATTTTATTTCTTTCACTCTGATTTTTTCCGACTGCTGAAATCATTCGAAGGTTTTTTACGATCCTTGCTGAAAATGTACAAGCTAAATCCGCGAAACGAGATTTCGGATAGCAGTAAATGGAAGGAACTTTCGTTGCCTTCCAATGATGCAAACTTCAACACTGCGCTTTTCTCAAGATTCTGTATCGATCTGTGAGGCTGCAGGATTTGAAGGAGTAAAGATTTATGGAAAGCTCAGCAGTACGTTTACCCCAAAATTCGTGTAGATCGTGGCCGTTTGGGTTTTGTGCTTGCAAGCCTTGTCTTTGGCTGTGTTGTAGGTACGTGTGTTCATACATTCATATATACACTCATATATATATGCATATATGAGGCTGCACGCTCACGAAAGCGAACATAAATTACGCGCATGGTGTAACCCATAACTCGAGCCACGCGATACATGGAAAATGAACCCATAACCCATTCAGTCCTCGCTTCTCTCCCTTTCGATATCTCCCTCTCTCTCTCTCTCTCTCTCTCTTACTCGGTCCCTCTAAAATCCTCTCGCTTTCCACCAGGCTCTCTCTATCTCTCTCTCTCGTACCCTCGAGGGCTCGGTGCACTATCCCTCCCTTTTCGAGTGATATATGCCCAGCCGTCAGCCAAGAGCCGTGCATAAATCTCGCACTGCGAAGTGCACCCACACAACGCCGAATTAATAGCCTTGACCCCGTGTGCGCTCGCTTCTGGTACAGAGTCACTCCGCACTATTCCAAAGGACGCCTGCAACGAATAATTTGTTTTTTTTTTTAATTCTCCCTTCTTCTCTCGTGTTTTTTTCCTTCTCATAACATCGTACATTGCTCCTGAACGTTATAATACGCGAACTCATTTTGCGCTACTGGGAAATGCAACGTCAGGCATAATGAGCATCATGTGGAGCACTTGTATTTCGCCGCTATCAGTGACGTTCCGCGGTGGCCAAAAGTCTCGGCGAAAGCTCACGTAATCGAGGACAAATGTCGGAAGAAAATTGACATCAAAATCCAAAGGGTGACGGCGTTGAACTTTCCATTGGACTTTGTCGTGACGTTTGAGTTTGCATCGTTGAAATGCAACGATTTTTTTCTTTTAATTTTTGTATTTTCATCGTTATCAAACGTCTTTTTTCTGCAAATTGAGGTCGTAAATGTCCAATGAGAATATGTAAAAACGTTTCAACAATTTTCACAGCGTAAATCGGCCAAAAAAATTTAAGCAATTAAACAGATTAATTTTCGTTGCATTCCAATGATGCTTCAACGTCATACTTTATTCGGGAAAAATGCCTTGCTTGGTATACTGCAGGAAATTAATTCGTACATCTCACATGTCCATATTCATTAAAATTGAATCTCCAATTCGCCCGAAAATTGTCGGCATGTTGTCTCAGCTGACGTCTTGTTTTTTATTGCGCTGTGAAAGAATATTTCGTGGTAGAGCTTACGAGAGGATGATGCAAGTGTACTCTGCCCCAAAACTTGCAAATTCCCTCCAATGTCACAATTTTTTTATATTTTTTTGCTTTTTTATACATTAGCGATTTCCGATCCTGTCGCGATTGTCCCTTCTGGTTATCATACATTTTCTCATTTCCTATTGCTTGGCTTCTCTATTTTCCTTATTCCGTTTTCTCCCTCTATCTATATGTCTCTCGAGCCGCGAGATGTAGCGAAATAAAAAGGGGCGACGGTGGCAGCGAAGTAGGAACGAGGGTTGTCGCGTCGACCTGAATATATTTGCATAACGCGAACGTGTAAAAGAGAGAGCAAAAGAGACAGGGAGCAAAACAAACAGATATAGGGGCTGTGTGTGTGAGAGAGAGAGAGAGAGAGAGAGAGAGAGAGAGAGAGAGAAGCAACTGAAAATATACTTTGAAAAGTTCCAAAGACCCCGAGCTCTGCCTCACGCGAGCTCCCATAAAAAAAAAACCGCAAATATGAAAATGTTTCACCACCGAACCTCTTCGTTTTCCCTGTTTCCCCCAACCCCTACAACAATATTCCACTTTTACTACGCGTGTTTCAAACTCTTTATTAAACAATGCCGCGTATACGTATGCACTTGCTTGGTGCTTCATTTTGCGGCGAAGAGTAGGCTGGGCTCGGAGGCCACGCTGGTCTTGCAAGATATTCCTTGTATGCACGATTGCGCCGAGCCAGCTGATCGTAAAAAAAAAGGGCGGCGTCTGAACCTCGTGCGCACCGTGGGAGCTGGTAGGAATACCATCGATCGGTCACGCGTTTCAACTTGATGATGTTAATCACAACAATGACGCACAGCATGTCCAATTACGACATCGAGATTGATGCTAATGATGCTGGGGCAATGACGCTCTCATGGTCTAATAATGGTGTTATAATGATAGGGTTGCTCGGTTTATGGACCATAGTCCATGGTGGTCATGATGAGCCGGGCGGCCCGGGTCTCCATCGATAGCTACATTAATCTTCAAGTGTAGACGAAGTAGCGACGCCCGCCATTGACAACTATTGTGTAACGTTTTTTTTTATATATGTGGGGCATTCCACGCCAAATCGACCTGCTAGACCTATAGTGATTAAAAAAAATGTTTTACATGATCGGAAATTTGCAGTGAATTAAAAAAAATGACGTTTATTTCTTCAAATGCTCATAACTTTCTGAAAAATTGACCAAATAAAAGCTTTTTTTTTTAATTTCTAATTTTGAAATGTGCTTCATGAAAACAAATATTTAAGAAATTTTCAAAGTCATCTTCGATATGATTTTATAATTTTTCGGGAAAAACACGAATTTTTCAAAGTTCGACGGTTTTAATTACCGATGTTTTTTTTCGTTAAAAAAGTATGAAAAATTGAGTGTTTGTTGCTGCAAGAACCATCATGGTGAGATTTTTCTTCCTATTTATTTTTCCAAATTGAAACATTTTTATGCACGATTTTTTCAAAATTTAGTTGTTTCCTATGATACAATAATGTCAATTGATAAATTCTATGGTTTACAAACAAAAATGCTGTGTACGATTTCATTTTCATTAATGTTTTGCTCAGAAATTCCACAAGTAGTATTTGAATTTGCCGGTAAAATGATTATGAATGATTAAAAATTATTGGAGTACTTTTTTTTTAACATGTTAATATTATATATAAAGTAATGAATATAAAATAATCAACCATTTAAAATTATGTCATCAAAGGAACAAGGAAAATGTTGAAAAAATCAAGAAAAAACATTTTTCAATTTGGAAAAACATCACAAGAAAAACATTTATACGATGGGCCTCGCGGTGAATAACGTTAAATTTATGATATTTTTTTACGAGAGGAAAAAAATCGAAAATCAAAAAGGGTGAACTTTGAAAGGATCGTATTTTTTCCCAAACAAACTAAGAAAAAAATTAAAGATGACTGAATATTTTTATCCGCAAAGAACATTTTAATTAAAAAATTTGAAAAATGTCTTATTTGGTCATTTTTTCAGACAGTTGTGAGAATATGAAAAAAAACGTCGATTTTTCAAAAATTCACTAGATAATTGCAATTATGTAAAAAAATAGAGCAAGCGCTTTTAGAAAGAAACAATAACATATTTAAATTTCAGACAAATAAAAAAATGGTCGGGTTTAAAAGTGGTCGATTTAGCGTGAAATGCCCCACATATATATGGATACATATATACGTAGGTGTGAGAAACGAACCTTGTCTCGATTAGGTACACCCGAAGATCCCGCGCAATAAATGGACACCGAGAGATGAAATTATAATCTCCGCTTGGAACTAATCGCGTCGAAGATCTCGCTTCGAAGCATCAATCACATGTGCTCGGACAAATTTGGTGCACGCCCCAATGACAGCTCAAACGGTGCGGTAGCTACGTTTAATTCTCAAATGTTAACGAAACACGATCAACGAAGTATCGGGCACGCATTTTCATTGAGGGCTCACAACTAGTTGGAATTTTTGAAAATACCGATTTTTGGTTTTCGAGGCAATGGCAAAAAGTAACATTTTAAAAATATTCTCGGAATATTTCAAGTCGATCCTTCCAAAATTGAGGGAGTTTTGGGCGTTTATAGGTAGGTTCCGCGAATCGGCGAACTTTTCTCAAAATTACTTTTTCAAAATCGGTGACCACGACAAGCTTCGAATTTTACAAGCTTTTTTTACATATTAAAAAGCAGTGCTTGAACGATGGAACTTTTTTTCGATACATAGTTTTTATGTTAACGAAAATTGTTCATCGAAAGTCGATACATACATTTTGGACTGCGGCTATTTTTGAAAAATCAATACTCCATTAAATACTTCGTCCAAGCACTAGATGATTTCGCGCAAACGTTAAATCCGAGCTAAGTGTAGCCGTTGAACATTTTTTTTTTCATACTATGAAACCCATTGAAAGAATTTTTTATTTTACGAAATCG
This sequence comes from Ophion ellenae, assembly GCA_963210295.1. Lineage (NCBI taxonomy): Eukaryota > Metazoa > Arthropoda > Insecta > Hymenoptera > Ichneumonidae > Ophion > Ophion ellenae. Next base: position 37,968,329 of record OY723389.1, on the reverse strand, counting down.
ATCGTATTTTATGTATCTTCGATTAAAAAAAAAAAACAATTTAACGAATTTATGAAAAAATATATTTTACCATCGATGCGAAAGTATTCGTAGGTATCTTAATTGTTTACGATGTTGCCTTCTGCTTCTATGATATGCAACGACAATTATTATTTTTTTAACTATCCATTTTTTTGACAGACAGGCTACGCTAATCATACAAACGTTTTTTTGCAACCTCACAACAGAGATGTATTTGCAATAAATAATTTTCATAATTTCTCGAAGTCTACTTTTCGATGATAATTCTTGTTTCTTCTTTTACGGCGTTATGCGAGAGGCCAGCACGCTTCGGTGGCACGGGGTGAATGTTTTCGAACTAATTATATCGTGAAAAAATCGTGGACAGAACTTTTTGTGAAAAGGCCGAAGTTAAGGGATGGAAGAGTGGGTAGGAGGACATTGCGGAGGGAAAGAGAGACAGAGAGGGGAGATGGAGACGAAGAGATGGTGACGAAGGGAGAGAGAGAGAGAGAGAGAGAGAGAGCCCGTGGCGAATAGCCCTTATTTCATTAGTGCCAGCTGTTACAGCCGTCCCAGGTACGTGTTACATTTTTATAATTAGTTTTTCCTTGGTCTCTGGCCGAGGGCGCATACCGGGGGCTCTCCGGGATTGCGGATCGGACGTTAAAGAGAGGACACGCGGAATATTCAGAGAGAGAGAGAGAGAGAGGGCGACAGAGAGGGAGAGAGAGAGAAGAGATGGACAGACAGAGTAAAATCGTAGACATAGGAGAGACACGAGAGAAAGCTAATGTGAGTAACGAGGGGCTGGAAACGCCTGATAAAAAAAATAACGAGTGTGCCATAAAAATTATCATCTATTTAATACAGCATTTACAGCCATTTTTACCCGAAAATTATGCGCGATTTGCTAAAATTGAATTCCCATAAATGGCCTGGTATGTCCGGGGTGAAAAACATTATATGGGATTTTCTTTTCCACTTTCATTTGCCATTGGACCCACTGCACTGAAACAAAAAAAAACCTATAATTATTTATGAACACTGCAATCATCGTGTTACTTATCATGAATAAAAAACAAATTAGTGTGGAAGGATCAAACGGCAGGGTGGAGAGGGAAAGGAAAGTGAAGAAATCTTTACAATTTTTATGGAAAAAAAATATCCGTGCTCGACCCTTGCAAAATGTATTCAAATGATTATTTCTTCATTTATGCATGGAAGGTGTTTTTCTTTTTCCAAGGTTCGAAACTTTCGCAAGCCCTTGGCGGATCGGATAGGTCGATATATGTATACACACAAGCCCTTTCGGCCTGTCGCCACGAACTACGTGACGCGAAATTCTCATTGCCACCCGTGCTCGTCACGCGTTATTATTTTTTAATTGCCTCGGATTAAGGGAACGGCTCGGACATTTCTCTCTCTCTCGGAGTTTCACGCGCCTCTCCTCCGTTAACCTCCTCTCGTTTACGCTCATGGTTCATCGCTTCTTTTCGCTCGCTCGTCTCCCTAATTAAGGATATCCAAGGTGTGTGTGTGTGTCTGTGTGCTTTTTTCCCTTTTTTCCCTCTTTTCGTTGACTAACGCGAGATGCGAGGACGAACGAATCAATCGAGCCAGGATACCCGGCGACGGATACTTTCCGGCCCTATGTACACCCTATTCAGGCGTTCAGACCTGAATACAAAGTTTCCCATATGCCCGGTTCCGTTCACACTCGACAGCCAAAAGTATATACTCGCGATGATTGCAGATGATCACAAATATACAAGGATACTGAGCAAGTATTACTTAGTACAGTAGATGACGACAGTTAATTAAATGTTTTTATTAAATACTTCGTTCAAGCACTAGACAATTTCAAGCAAAAATTAAATGCGAACTAATTGCAGCCGTTGAACATTTTTTTTCATACTATGAAATCCATTGAAAGAATTTTTCATTTCACAAAAACGATCGTATTTTATGCATCTTCGATTAAAAAAGAAAAACAATTTAACGAATTTCTGAAAAAAATATATTTTACCGTCGATGCGAGAGTATTCGTAGGTATAGTGGATCTGAATTGTGAACCTCGATTATACGAATTTTTGGTTATCCGAACGCTTCGGTGCCGTATCCGAACGTTCGATTGTCCAAACCTGATGGTCTTTTCTTTCTCAGTTAAGGTATCGCTTTTTTTAATCTTATAAAGTTATTTCCCAAGGCTTCGAGATACTTTCAAATTACACGATTGCCCATATGTAACTTTATCCATCAGATCGTATATACATTGTATGTAGGTATATGCGAGAAACCGCGCTGGAATGGTGTGAATCCCAACCAGAAAATAGTCCCACAGAGCTGCTGTTCTTGAAACAAATTCGAGACTTAAAATTAAAAAATTGAATCATTATTTTAAGGAGTCTTCTCACTTTGGACGCTAAAAAAAGCTATTTTCATGATTTTTTTCTTTGATAGGTGTATATTATAGATATTGATATAAAAGTTGTTACACTTGATAAATACACTTTCGAAATACAAAAAAAATGTTTGTCTGCGCTGTTGATGAAATCTCGGAGATGGATCATCCGAAACAAAAAATCGAACGGTTTTAGATTCAGTGTGTTAATGGCCATAGCGCATATCATACGATTTTTCACATATGCAAAAATAACAAAATGGCGGACATTTTTCGAAAAAAAAAAACGTTTTTTCACCGTTTTTGGCAAAAAATAGTAAATATCAACATTTTGAAAACAATCCTTGATCTGCGCTATAGCTATAGTTGTGAAGAATATGTGGGTAAAATTTCATAAGGATCGGTTCAGTAGTTTCGAGGATTTTATCAACAAGCTCTTGAAAAACGTTTTTTTCGAGAAAAACGCGTTTAAAGTTTGTTTCGGTTACGTAAATCCATACACATTTTTTAAATCTTTTTCGAAAGTGTATCTATTAGGTGTAACAACTTTTATATCAATATCTATAATATAAACCTATCAAAAAAATGCATGAATCCAGCCCTTTTTAGCATCTAACCCCTTAAGCCGCAATTGTGAATTGACTGCATAAGCAGTGCTGGTATAAAAAGTGAAACTTTCCTCATTCTCAATTGATATGAAATAAAGAATTTAGGGCCGATGGATTAATAAAGACAATTTCTGAAACTATTTATACATGAGTTGATTTTTACGCAAATCCGAGATAAATTTTTAATTATTCGAATTTTTGGTTATATGAACGATGTGCGGTCCCAATCAGTTCGGATAATCGAGGTTCCACTGTACTGTACTTTTCGTGAAATTATTACTTTTCTCAGGATTGAAAACAAATGTGTTAAAAAAACCACACTTTAACGTGCTATAAAAACAATTTAAAAATACCTTTTTAACGACTTGTTAAATTCACTTAGAATAGAATTTCATACTGAAGAAAATAAACTTTGGTTTGATTCAATAGGTCGTATTGCTTTTTTTGCTATTACGCCCGCCAATCTGGAAAAATCGTGAAAATGAAAACTGGAAAAAAACACTCTTCAAAGTTTTCATTAGGAGCAAATATCAATCGCTTCTCTGCTTTTGGCCTTGTATCTCCGAAAATATTTACAATTGGCCTCAGTAACTTCGTAAATATATTCTTGGATAGTTTATCTATCGATTTAAGGCAGTAGTCTGCTTTAGAAGCCGAAAAAAAGCGTTTTTTTCAGCATTTTTTTTGAAAGGGAAGGAAATGATTGCGGTAAACAAAATTTTAAGACGATAGTGTATTATATTCAAGCTTTAAAAAACAATTTTTATTATTAAAAAATATTGAAATTTTTCAAAGTTGTAACGATTTTTCTGGGGCGCCTGGAGTCTGCACTTGTAAATCGGTGCCGGTGATGGAGGTCGTGCGATGCATCTGAAACAGTCGAACCAAATTTTTTTTTTACTTTTTATAAGTTCCTTTTCTATATGAACTAAAAAAATACCGAAGAAATGATGAAAATCCAAATTTTTTCGAAGTTTAAAAAAAAATACACTTTTTTTTTAAATTCACTTTAAGTTGCAAAACAAGTAATTTAAATAGTACTTTTGTCCAACTTTTTTAGTTCAAATAGAAGATAATTTAATACTGAAGCTAGATCACTTTGATTTTTTTCGATCGGACATATATTGTTTTTGCTATCGCCGGCACCGTTTTCTAAAACTCGTGAAAATGAAAACTCGAGATAACGGGCTTTAAAGTTTTCGGTGCAAAAAAATATAAGTTTTTGGATACTTAGACTAATTAGATGTTAATCATCTATCCCCGAGCCATACAATAATCCTTCCTCTTCTTCAAATCGATTTTTTGAAGCCTGTAAAGCAGACTACTGCCTTAAGCGACATAAAAACGTTTTCTCGGACATTCTAATACAGGCTCCGGCTTAAATGAAATCCCATTGAGGTTCGCAAACTTTGGCTTACGGGCAACGACCTCCTGCAGAGAATTATACCATCTACTTCGAACAATTTCCGATTCGCATGTTATTCCGGAGTGGCCGCTCTCTGTAGGCCGAATCCATTGGGTCGTCATCTAATGATTATACGTACACCGGAAATCAGTCTTTCACGAAAGCTCTCTCTCTCTCTCTCTCTCTCTCTCTCTCTCTGTCCTGTTTCTCCGTCTTTATGTGTATGCGCGCGACTTCTCTGAACAAGACTGAACTACGGTAATACCCGTTGATTTACTCTCCATCTTTGCGGAGTAGCGGCTAATGAGCCGCTCGACGCTTTGACGCTTGTCTCGCACTGTCTGCACTACTTCATGCATGACAACCGCGTATATTCGCGGATGCAAACGTGCGTACATACATATACATTCGGAAAAGTGATTTCGAAGACATTCAACTTGGGAAGCTGCCTGGATAGTAGCTTGTCCCCATACTCAACATTGTGTGTAAATCCTGGCTTCAAAAACACCTCTAGATAAGTATAAACATTTATATGAAGGTCATTCCAGAGACCATCATGTTCCAAAAATTGGCAACCAAAAAAATATCAAAAGCCGTCTTGAAGACACTCGGATGTCGTCATAGCTATGAATGACATTGATAGAATGGGTTCAAAATATATATTCTCATATATATATATATACATGCATACATTTTTTTTCACACAAGATAAATATAGATGTAGAGTAAGTGCGGATGCTCGCGCGAATACGGGTATGCATGTACGGGAAGATCGTAAAACCCAAGAACCCGTGCATATTGTATGTGGGAGTGCAAGCGCGCGTTGCACCGAGCCGCTCCTTGCGGACGGGACACACTCGGCAATGGTAATAATTAATATTGGAGAGTCGAAGAAGGAATGGGACTGGAAATGAGACTCCTTGTTGCTTTGAAGCCAGCTGCTGCTGAGATAAAACGTGACGGCGATGACGACGACGACGACGACGGCGACGACGGTGATGACGACGAGGACGATGAGGTGGCCGGCTTTTGAGTGGCGTTAATGCGCTACCGAAATCGCGATTTCCTATTTCTCACTTTCTCCTTTGGAGTGAACTTGCTTTTTCGGCTTCGATGGTACACGCGATGAGGACACTTTCGAACTATTTTCCGGAATGAAAGTACATGACTTTTTTTTGGGGTCAGGTTTTGCGGTGGAAGAGAATGGAGATTTATGACGTTGCATCGTTGAAACGCAACACTTTTTTTTGTCTTTTTTATCATTATCCGAAGTCTACTTTTTGCACGTGGGGTTCGTAAATCTCTTATAAGAATACGTAATAACGTTTGAGTGATTTACACAGCCAAATTGGTCAAATCAAATTTGTGCGATTGAAAGAAAATTCATTTCCGTTGCGTTCCAACGATGCAAACTTCAACGTCATCAACTTTACACATACGTTTGTGTGTGTGGAAAAATAAATGTCTATTTATCCCCAAAAGAATTATAAGGTTTGGAAAAATTCTTGAACATTGCAAGCTTGGTTTTTTTCTAAAGTTAAAATGGAATTTTTTTTTTTTAATCATATTTTTCGGTGAATAAAAGTGAGTTGAAAAATGATTCGTTATTTTCGAACCAATGCCCAAATATTATTATTGCGAGCACGGCATTTTTTCCATTATTTTATACGTGGAACTCGAGTGTCGTAGCGACAAATTACATAGAATAAGGAAACGTCCTCTTGCTTGTGTGGTTTCTCGTTATTCCCGTCCGGATCTCAAGATAACGAAAATTCATGGCTGTCTCATGATTTTCCCTCGCTCGGTACTCATATTTTATGTATCGCGACGTATCTCTCACATCTGTGCGCGAATTAAGCAATTCGGAGTGGATTCAATTAAATCATAAAGTATGCATGTGATGGACGACAAATGAAAATGGCCTTTCGAGCTCGGGGTATTCCGCCAAGCAGATACCCTATACCTTATCAGCTCATTGATTTCTAATAGTGGCACTTTGGTTGCGCGACCTCATTACCCCCCCCCCCCCCCCCCCCCCCCCCCCAGTCTATTATATAAAGTACATATACGATTCAACCGCACGCTATTTTGGCATAAAAGATGAATTTGCATTATTGTTGGCGATGAAATGAATGAATAAATGAATAAAACAAACGGGGCACACACATATATGCATGTGCCGCATATATTTATAATTAATGAAAATGATACGTACCGCAGGTTCGAATCAGCAAAGAACTTTTACTATACCTCGTAAACGACTTTTTTAATCCTTCCAATACGGCGAAAAAATTTGTTCAGTGCGCCTCATTACCAGGAACAGTTATTTCTCCTCCAAGTAATTATTACGATTAAATAACTTTTCTGCCTGAAACTTGCTCAATAAGGGTGGACATTCCTAACCACAGAAATGCGCCTATGTTTTTCAGTAACTGGGACATATGTTGTCCCAGCCGTGATTTCAAATTTTTTTCAGTCCGGGACAGCATATGTCCCGTCAGTTGTGAAAGGGTTAAGGGATCATCACAGTGTAAAGGGTTGAAAAGCAGCTGACTTTCGCGATTTTTTTTTCGATGGTTAAAATACTCTGGTCAGTCTGATTTTTTTATGTCAAATCAAAGCACTCATGAAGAATGGAAAATTAATTTTTAAACGTTTATTTTAATTTTTTGACATTTTTTTGACGATTGAAAACGTCTTCGAAAAAAAAGGAGTTCTCACAGTGTAAATATTATGTGAAACAAAATTTGTAAAAAGATTATTAATCAGAATGAAAGCCGCTATCTTGCTATGGAGGTTTTAAAAAAATAAAAATTGACGAAATGGCGGTGGTTTGAAAAAAAAAGTATCGAATTTAGCCTATTTTTTCGATAGCTTTACGTTTAAAAAACTGGAAGATTAAAAAAAAAGTTTCCATAGCAAGATAAATAATAGCGTAAAAAACGTTGTGTCAAAATTTGAGACGGACAGCTTGAAAACTCTCCCTTTGAGAGTGTACACCGTTTTCAAAAACGACATTGCGAGAAAAACCGCGTTTAAAGTTTCGAGTGCGCAATTTTCATATAAATTGTCCACTTACGATCAATTGGCGATGCCAGGTCCATGTTTATAACCGTCTATACTGTCGGATACTGCAAAAAACCCGATTTTCTGAAAATTGTACTCTGTGATAATACCTTTCAAGTTTTTTCAAGTTACCTTCATTCACGCCATTCAAAACAATTGAATTCAATAATGGTAATTTTATTCATTCATTTTATTTTGTTTATTTGTTTTTTTACAGTGATTTTTTCAAGTTATATTTATTTACGCCATCCAAGAAATGAAGGGAATTCAGACACATCCATTTTCATAGCATTTCAACGATGCAACAAAAATAAATATTTTTGAATTCCTTGAATTTCCTCTGACAGATTGTCCCTACAAAAAAAAACGATTTTTAAACTGCTTGTTTAGCAACCCACAATATAAATATGCAAAAAAAATGTTTGCACAATAATAAACAAAACGAGGAAATAAAAGATATAAAAAAGCACCTTCGTTGCGTTCCAACGAATCAAACTTCGACACCATTGAAAAATGAATGTTTCGCAACGTTGTCGTATAGTCGCGCGCCTACGATCGTCTGGGGCCCGATACCGAACGGCTGCCATACCCGATTTACAAATACACAAAATGCCGATATAACCTCGTCAAATGCTCGAGAGTGGTGAGTTACGATCGTCAAAGAGGTGTTGAAAGCTCGCGATTTTTTTTTCACGTACTCGAGACTCGAGAACGAGGGGGGGGGGGGGGGGGAGAGAAAAGTAAGTATCTTTTTCGTTGAGTTCTTTGCAAGGAAACATCATACGAAGAGCAACTGCGTGTGAGGTCTCTCGCGAGAGAAATTGCGAGAACACGAAAGAAAAGCGCAAAACCCCTTTGGCTCTCGCCATCCCTCGCCACGTCTATTGCCCTCCTCTCGTGCTGGACCGTCGCACACGCATAACTCGTTCCATTATTTTGCTTCTCGACGAAACGGTCTCGCGACGTCGGATCATCTACTCGCGTATACTTACCATCTTCTTCTATGGGGCAGCTCGAGACGCGGTTCGTATTGTTGCTCGTGCAAAAAGGCGAAAATGGGAGGCAATCATTCTCGTCTATTCCAGGCCCTTTCTTCGTCTGCTGACTGTCTGTCCGTGAGTCTGCCCCTCTATCTTTTCCGCCCCCTCTCTCTCTCTCTCTCTCTCTCTCTCTCTCTTGGCACGAGCCTGAATTAGAAGGTTTAAAAAATGATTTTTTTGATTGCTCAAATCGATAGAAGAACTATCCCAGAATATATTCACAAAGTTACAGAGGCCAAAAGCCAATACAAGGCCAAAAGCAGAGGAACGATTCATATTTAATACTGATATTTCCTTCTATTGAAAACTTTGAAGCTCGTTTTCTCCAGTTTTCATTTTCACGATTTTTCCAAATTGGCGGGCGTGATAGCAAAAAAACTAAACGACCTATTGAATCAAACCGAAGTTCATTTGCTTCAGTATGAAAATCTCTTCTAAGTGAATTCAAAAAGTCGTTGAAAAAGTCTTTTAAAACAATTTTTGTTGTACGTTAAAGTGTTTTTTTAACACATTTTTTTTCTATTCTGAGAAAAGTTATATTTTCGCGTATTTTTTAGCTTTTTCTTAATTCACCCAAAATACAAATGTACGACAATTGAAAATTTCATTGGTTTAATTGGTTCAGTCAAGAATTACGAGCTGCATCTTTCCCGCCGATTGGGGACTGACGTGGCAAGACGCACATGGAACAGGCTGATAAATCTGCAGTCATTTATTGTTCCATTTTGACATTTTTTAAATACATTTCAAATATACATGAAACGATATCTTAATGTTTGCTAGGCTCACTTGTTTTTTTTTCCCTTCTAAAAAATTCCCGAAAAAACGCTTTTTCTTACTTTCTAATTCAGGCACCGAAATCGAAATGCTTGTAGACGAATATCTGCCACGTCTCCGTTCATACCTATATGTTTCATCGCGCTCTCCGTTTTGTCCAAACGAACCCAAAAACTATTGCGCGTCGTCAAAAATCCCCTCAAGGGTTGCCTTAAAATATTAAAAGGAAGGATTGTTCAAAATTTCGGCTCGATCGGGGGCGGGGGGGGGGGGAGATTTTCGGGACCTCACCCCAGCACTTAAACTTTGCAATGAAATGTATTTACTTATTCTATCTATAACATTAATAAAATGACAACATACATTAGGTTTTGAAAAAAAGTGATTTTTCGACATTTTGGTGTACAACCCCTTAAGGCCAGCGACCCAGACAGTCGCATCTCGAGGATTTGCAATCGACTTTGATACGTTCCGTATGTCCAGCTATACCGCGACTTTGCTCTCCAATCGATACAGGGAAATCCGGAAAAGCCTCGCTCCTACTTGCATATTCATCACACATATCGATAGAGAGAATGTACAATCCGGCATCACAAAGGCCTCGACCGCGGCTTAGGTGAGATTCGACAAAATTCCTACTCTCGTGTTCCGGATTTCCTTGATTCGCGCCGAAATTTGTCCGCGCGGGGTCTCACGAGAGCATAATTCAGAAGCTTCGCGAAAATACGAAAAAACTCACGGTCAACAACGAAATCAAGAATTTGCGAGGCCCGATAAATCGTCGCAGAGTCCGAAGAAATTTCGTTCGAATCTCGCAAATTCACGAGTCATTAAGCCCGAAGGGACATGCGGTCGGATGGTGTTTTATCGTCGTAAAAGCCAGAGGGGAAAAAGCGAATCCAACGGAAATGGTCCTGGGTGTATACTCGTGGATGGGCGGACAAAACCCCCAAGTCGTTCGGCGATGAGGTGTCGACAATTTGGTGTAGGTAGAGAGAGAGAGAAAGACAGAGAGAGAGAGAGAGAGAGAGAGAAGGGAAAAACGGCTCCCTTTTGTCGAGATATTCGTAGGTGCTTCGGGTGGTCCACACGTTGGGCCATTTCCTGCCCTTCTGTACCGTCCGCGATAGTCGTCTCCAGCTCTTTTTCTCACTTTCAGCCTCACTCCCTCGCACCACAATATGCCTTTTTTTTTCTATCGCCGTATGTGTCCGCGTTTGTATACACGTACATATAAATATGTGCACACCTCAATCCTATCTATCTGCCTGTCGTCCCTTATGCTCCCTCCTCGACGAGCACTCAGACCGTCCAAGTGCGTGCTTCTTGGGTTCGGACGGTTTCTTTTTTTTTTCACTCAATGCTCTCTCATCTTCCCCTGCCCCTCTTGGACAGGCTTTTTGTAAGGAGCAATGGTACGGAGGACCCTCCCACGCATTTTCAATCTTTCGCTTTTGCCCGTGTGTCGGTCGTGGTTGGTTGGGGTGTGTGTGTGTGTGTGTGTGTGTGTGTGTGTGTGCGTGCATCTGATGGCTCACAGCTTCTCCTCCCACGAGGCAAACGCTCGCTTCGTGACAGTGTATCTATGCCCCCGTGCGACTGTGTGCTCCAATTACGAGTTGGAATGCTCATTTGGGTCTCCACGGGGGACTCGTTTGTTATCCACCGTCTGCCTCACCCACTCGCTGCCACTTTCTCTCTGTCTCTCCTCGCTCTCTTCTAATGGTCAACGAGCACTCCAAACTATTATCGGCTGTGCCACCACGACCGTGAATCCAGCACCGAAAAGTGTCGAGCCCATTGCACCCGAAGTTTGCGTCCCAGTAACAAAAAATCCAACAAAGGGACGGAGAAAAGAGAGAGAGAGATTGATTGATCGGTTGATATATTTTATGCCTTGGTCGGAACCTTGAGGCAGTGTGATACATAGTGTGTACAGTTCGTGGAAAATTAGTATATAAAATAAATAAATAAACATAATAGAAATAGTTATGAAAATAATAACAATAATATAATCATAACGATGGTAATAATAACAAGAAAATAAACGGTATAGTGGTACTAATCTATCAAATGGAACAATAAATCCGAGGGAAAAATATATAAATATAGGATGTATAGTACTATAAGTAATGTAGAAAACAAAAAAGTATAAAGTAGATGGTGTGAAAGGAGATACGCAGGCATACATATTCTTTGGTGTGAGAGAGAAGGATGGGGGGGGGGGGGGGGCAAAATGTGACAGCGGCGAGACGAAGGGATCGAAGGGAAACAAACCCCCTCGCACATCCGTCTCGAATTTTTAATCTAACCCCCATATATACCAATGGTACCACTGATCTCGTGAAAAAGGCACTCTCCCGCGTTTGCCACTTCTCGTACCAACGTGGACCCCGAAATATCCTGCAGCTTACGGTACTTGGCTACGAGAATCGAACGTTCGAGTGTTCGTTTCTTTGTTCGTTACTCTTTTGCTCGTCGGACCTTGGTGCACTTAAATGGAGGTAGATAAAGTACGCACACACACGCACACGCATATAGATATAGACGTCCTACGTCGAACGTATACGTCATTTTGTGTGTGTGTGTGTGTGTGTTTGTGTGTGTACTTGTGATTCATATATTCGGATGTCTTCTGTACGGATGTCACCATTGGACACTACGGTGTGGCCCACTTTGACGACAGGAAGTGACAAATTGGTAATGGCTAAGCGGGGACGGCTATGCGCGGCGATGTCTCCCTTTTTTCTCTATCTCTCTCGTTATCTCCGCTAAAATTCTTCCATTTTACGGAGCCGGACTGGCGACCCGTGCCCAAGTGACTGGCAAGTGACATTACCTGGCCGGTTAGGTACACCCAGATTATTGTAACATCCAGAGAAAAAAACTTCACTAATATTGGATAGTTTTCGGATTAATTTGTTTTTGTTTTTAAATGGAAGAATGGCTTTTTTGTTAGCGTAGTCAAATATCAATAGTTGAAAGGTCATGGGGTTGCAACCTTCAACCCCACGACCTTTCAACTATTGATATTTGACTACGCTAATACTACGATGTCTGGAATGCAATTTTTTTCCATTTCATTTTCTTAATTTTTTCATGACCATTATTCTGATTTTCATTATTATCCAAAATGAAATTTCGTCTTAATAAGAATCCTAGAAAAGTTTTTGCGTGATTTCCGTAGCCTAAATATGCCGGAGAAAGTTCGCGAAATAGAAAAATCACTTTTGTTGCATTTCAACGCTGCAAACGTCACGAAATGTCACATTTAACGTCATGAAATGTCACAGTTTCCGGATAGCTTCGAAAGTACGTCAGATCGAAGCATATTGTTTTTCATTTCGTCCGAAACTAATTATTTTACGATATTTCCAATCGTTTCAATTTGAAGTACCCAGCGATCGCTGTGATCACGAATTATTTTGGATTTTTTAAACCAAACGTCACGAGGCTGAAGAGAGATCGGGCCACTCTGCTTTGGCGGACGGTCGAATAGACATGATGAAATTATAAGGCTTGCCAGCACAGCTAAAGCCCTGAAAAAGATTACTTGTTCATTCGCATGAAGGAGCACTTCTCTACGTAATTTTTATCATTCGCGCAAAGCCTCTGCGAGAGAGTGCTCGTGTCAATTGTGACTTTTGGAAAGAGAGTGAGAGAGAGCAGAAGCTTTGTGAAGTTGGAAAAAAAATGCTGTCAATGCAATGTGCTCACTTGAGCCGGCACGTTTTTCTCATCTCTTGTCCGCTGAATACTACGAGTGCTTAATGCCGCGTACAGCGCGTACTTTATGCGCTAATGTTCCATACCGGGGCCCCTTTAATGCCGTGGTGCGTGAGCATCGTGCCTATATATATATATATATATATATATATACGTGCCTATATATATATATATCATCTTTGAGTATGTGCGTGCGAGCTGAGCGTCCGTCGGATTGAGACATTCACTCATTCGTCCCGCAACTCCCTTTTGCTCTGAACAGCGATCGTACGTATACATATTATATTGGTTAATTCGTACGTACGTACGGCGGTACGTATATAAACCCGTGCGTGCGGCCCTTAAACATATGTATACGTATTGTGTGTCGTGTCTCGTCACGAAACGGTTCTCACCGCACGCGCAATTTAATACTCGCCACTCTCCTCCTCTTCTGCGCTCGTTTGCTTTTGCGGTTGCATATTTGTTACTTTTGTCTCGGTTTTTTTTTCATCTTTATTTCTCACTTTATTTTACTCAGGTTCTTCGTATGCACGAACTATTGCGCGGTAATGAATCTTTGGCATGCGATTAATTTTTCGTTTTTTTTTCTCTCAACAACTTAAATTTCTAGCACAACGTCAGAATTCCACGATTACGATCGATTATCGCGGGATATTTTCTTCAGCAATGATCCAGCTGACGACCGCCCTTGGAGATTAAAATATGGATACTTGGCCGTGCAGAAAATTCGTTGAGGAGTTCCCAGATTCATGAGATTAAAGTTTGCATCGTTGGAGTTCAATGAAAATAAATGCTTGTGAATTCGTTTTTAATTATTTTGGCAAATTTGGCCGGCGAAAATTGCTTTATTACTTTTTGAGACACTTGTAAAGAAATATACATATCACAAAATATACATATGCAAAAAAGGATTTTGCATCATAATAAAAATAAGGAAATTAAAATGTGAAGAAGTTTCGTTGCGTTCCAATAATGAAAATTTCAACATCATTCGGATCCCACAGCATCCCACCACATCACATCCGGGCACATCACATCCTGCCACATCACATCACATCCCATCCCACCACATTACATCCGACCACATCACATCCCACCACATCACATCCTACCACATCACATCCCACCACATTACATTCCACCACATCACATCCCACCACATCACATCCGACCACATCACAACCCACCACATCACATCCCACCACATTACATTCCACCACATCACATCCCACCACATCACATCCCACCACATCACATCCCACCACATCACATCCCTCCACATCACATCCCACCACAACACATCTCACCACATTAAATTCCACCGCATCACATCCCACCACATCACATCCGACTACATCTCATCCGACCACATCACATCCCACCACATCAGATCCCATCACATCACATCCCACCACATCACATCACATTCGACCACATCACATCCCACCACATCACATCCGACCACATCACATCCCACCACATCACATCCCACCACATTACATCCCACTACATCACATCCCACCACATCACATCCCACCACATCACATCCCACCACATCACATCCCACCACATCACATCCCACCACATCACATCCCACCACATCACATCCCACCACATCACATCCCACCACATCACATCCCACCTCATTACATTATAGCGACTTGATCGGGTCGCCGCCCGTAGGTCGTCCATTTCGATTGAGGTCGATTGAGAATATTTTATTATAAATTCTCAACCGGTTTTTGTCGGGGCTCCCAGAAGAACAATATCCTTTCGTGATCCCGTGCACAAATTTTATCGGGAGTCCTAAAATGCATGCACATCGCTACAGAGATTTGTTGGAGGACACCACATATAGGGAGGTCCTCGTTCGGATCCAATTAGATTCTGCTCTGTTCCACGATGAACGCCGTTTGAGAATTCTTACCACGTTCGAGTCGAGAATATGTGAAAAGTGCATGCTTCGTGAGCGTGTACGTGCGTGGTGATATTATGTTAAAGTAAGATAAATAACAAACGACAATTGCAGTGGAGTTTCCGTGATGTGATCCAAATCGATTTTAAACCTATGTTTTTTAAGCGATTAATACTTTCTTAAGATCCACTTTTTGTATATCTATATACTTTGTTTCAAAATTCAACGCACCGAATTCGATGGGATCCATAAAAAATCGTATCGGATTCTTTTCGGAAATGTGGGGAATTTAGGATTCTTTAGGATTGAAATTGGATTCGTACATTGCATTCCAATGGGGGATCCCGATTAGGATCCAATGTACGAGCGTGACGTTTTAGTATAGCAATCCAATGCCAATCTATTTGGATCCCTACGACAATTTCTGCACAGGTATCTAAAAATCACAACGTGATTCACAACATTCACGATAAAGCTCATTCCCATTTGTCACGCCGAAGCAACAATCAGGAAAAATCTCGACGGCGAGAGCTACGTATTTTCAATTTTTTCTCCAAGCTGCAACACTTATTGTTGCGACGGAGGAAAATTGACTTCCTTACGTATTTCCTGTTTACCGTCTCGCTATATTTCTCGAGAACGGTGCACACCCCGTTGTTTGATAATATCGGAAAAATATCGAGAGCGAAGCCGAAAACTGCATTGTATACTGGTGCGTCTATACGCACGCTGTTGTACGAATCGATCACGCCTTATTCCTCGGCGCTTTGAGCTAGCCGAGGAAAACCGTGGCGATCTCGTTTATTTCGATCGACGAATGCACAGTGAAACCAAGAACTTTACAAATATTCAAGCTTCCTTTCGTCACCCGAACTATGCACTCGGGCTTCACCTTCCACAGATGCACCGAAGAAAAATTCGAAAAGCCGGGAAAGTCACCAGATATAAGTACACGAAAAAAAGAAAGAAACGAGAGAAAGAGAGCTCGAGCGACAACAGAAGGCCTGATTATTATGCGCACTTGTACAGAGAGAGAGAGAGTGAGATAGTAAAAAAAGAGAAAAGAGAAGGACGGTGAAAGCAGCAGCCAGCACACAGCATCTTTTTCACTTCCTTGCCTGGCAAAATCTCGCTTGGAAATATTAAATGTGCACTCGTGGTCGTCTCAATTTTTTTGCCGTGTTACGCGACGCACTGCACCGTGTGCCCAACGTGCTTCTGATATTCTCGCGCGGATTTCCAGATGAAGAAACGACGCGGTTGAAAAAACGAATTTTATGGCCCCGACGATATTTCACCTGGGACTTTTTTCCACCGTTTCTTCCTTATCGTACATTGCTGTGATCCAACACTCTGCAAAGTCGGGGATTTGTTGGGGAAACACGCAAAAGAAAATGATAAAATGAAAAAAATAATTACGAACGATGAGAAATGATTATGGAAAGGTTCGCGATTAATTAACTGTCAAGTGCTTTGTTCAATTTTTGCGGGCAACTTTTACAGTTATCGCGATTTTGATTGATTTATGGTTATTGTCATTTATCGGTGGCTCGTATCTCATTAGTGGGTAGTAAACGGAACTTTATACGTGATAAAATATGTTTTCGTTTACGATAAATCGTATTATAGTAGGAGCTAGCTCGCATCGACATTACTGATGCTAAAATGATTGTCAGTGATGTCAAGTAACGAATTGTCGTTAAAAAGCGATTCAACCACGCTTCCCGTGATTTCCTTTAAACCATTAATCCGTGGAAACACACGGGGATTCAACGTCATCAGGTACAGTAGCGAATGGACGTTACTCGTCTGCAGTCCCCTCGACATTGAACGAGAGAAATCGTGCAGCGGTTTAAGGTCCTTGCCACTACTGGAGGGCCCTTTAAATCCCTTGGTATCTTTCTCTGTCTCTTATGTGCTCTCTCTCACACACATACACATGGGTTTTTCTACGTCACAAATCACCGAAAAGAATTTTTTTCTTAACACTCGAAGCGCGTGCCCCTTTTAACAGCTCCTGGATTCGTCGCCTTTTTATCCGTCGTCTTTTCACAACGCGATTCCCCCATGCGCACATAGAAAGTCCACACTTGCCCGTGGACCAAAGTGTTCCACGAGCACAAAGCCGGGATCGCCTTTAACGCACAATTGAGCATAGAGAGAAAGAGGGGAACGGAGCGAGAGGTGAGGCAAGAGAGAAAGAGAGGAAGAGAGCAATGATTTGGGCATTTTTTTCGGCCGAGCCTTCTCGTATGCAAGGGGGGCTGAAGCAAGAGGGGGCAAGCCGTAGAACGACGTGACACGCACGGTTAAGATTCTCACGGTTTCACTCTTCGAATGATCCCGGACAAGGATGAACAGTCCATGTCTGTCGATGCAACATCGCTTTACAACTGCAGTAATTGAGGATTATGCTTCCATGAAAAAAAAAAAACATGAGCCAAACGCGATCCAACGATTGAAAATAATGTTATGGTGTTGAAGCTTGCATCGTTCACTGAGAAAAAAACCAATTAAATCAAAAAAACGTTGGTTGATTCAAATAAAGGTTTGATCGCGGAGCGCCACCGATATATGAGATTGTTACAATACTATAAAATATTGGAAAGTGTGATTGATTCAAATAAAATTATATTCTATTGAAATCATTCTATATACAATCCGTAGATGTATGGGTGAAATAATTAAGCGGTTGCTACAACATTTTTTATTTCTGTCGAAAATATAATCAATAGAATTAATTATTTCTTCACTAGATCGAAACGAATATGCTATGAACGTACGTTTTTCAATTTGTTTTAACGCGGTCCTCTAGTTTCTCGGCTGTTTTTTTACGGGCAAAGCATCGAAATAATCAATCTCATTGTTTTTGCATAATCTTTATTAACATTTAAATAAGCTTTACAAATTTTTTGAAGTCAAAATATATAATAGAATAAAGGTTATAGTGGCCGACAGAAAGACATCAAGTAAAAGAGGTGCTTGACGGTGACCAAGATTGCGGCTGTTCTGCTTATCTGAAATCAAAAAACCAAACGGCATTTTAGTCTTCATATTTAAGACTAGCGATTGAACTAGAGTGAATTCTAAATTACAAAAATTGACTTTTTTATACACTTTTGAAAATTACATTCTATTTTTTACTCATTTTTTCTTGCATTCCAGCGATGCAAACGTCAAGACCATGAGTTTGCATCGTCGGAACGCAATGGACATTTTTATTGATACTCTAATTTCGTTTCTCTTATTAGGGTAGAAAAGTTTTTCTCGAAGATTAAACTGGGAATCTCCATTGAGGGTTCTAAAAAATGTCTGCGCGATTTTGAAAGCCTAAATTGGCCAAAAAAATTGGCCAATGCAAGAATTTCTCATATTTTGAATGGAATGTATAAGATCAATATCAAGATTCAATATGTACAATGTAATTATGTCCAATTATTGACGATCCTTTCGTCCAAAACTCGTTGAAGGACGGGAGATAAAAAAATGATGACAAAAATAACAGAGGTTATTTTTTTAAATCGTGAATGGAACCGTAGAAAAGTAGTAGGTGGGTGTTAAAGGACTGGTAGATTCAAATCTCAATGACAACGTCCCATATGAATATATATCTCGAAAAGCTATATACGACACGTCAAAAGATCCAATGGGAAGAAAACTCTTTTGTTGTCGCATTCGACGACACGATTCTTCCGTCCCTCTCGTTGCGACAATCTCGCCCTTCCTCCTTCAGAAAAAGGAGTTTTCCCTTTTAGTTCTTCTTCTTCCTGTCTAACTGGGAACTAAAAGTTGTCGGGGTATTTCTATTCCTATTTTCTCAAGCCCAATTCTCTGATCTTCAGCTACTTCTTCCTCCTCGTACACTCAGCCGCGGCGCGAGCAGAGGCATTCTCATTGTGTGTACGTATATACATATACGACTTGGTGCGCCGTTCACGTCGAGTTTTCTTCACAATTTTCTTCCGGCTACGATGCTTCCATTCGAGAGCTGGCAGCGTGCCACCAACCTCGAAGGAAGTCTCAAAGTTTTCTTAGGCGTCGCTTAATACCAAGTCGTGCATACGCTTCAGACATTTCGCTTAATCAGAGGGCGTTATAATTGATTTACACGCGTAATTTATGCAAATAAATTGAGGAGTCGCAATAAAAATGATGTTTTCATCTATTTATGCATGGAAAAAGAAAAGAAACTGGATGAGAATTGAATATAGCGAAATCAATCTTAAAAATGGGTTACTGGATTTTCCAAAGATCACTCGAATAATATCGTTGCAGATTGATAAAAAAAAACATCTGCGGTAAAAAGTCTCTACTAATTTTGGGCATTTTTTTCTGGGAGATGCTTGAACATTCCAAAGAAAATATAAAATCCACAGCGCCTTCTGTAAATATCTATACATTTTTAAGGGGTCTTCACTTTAGACGCTGAAAAGGCTATTTTCATGAATTTTTTTGATAGGTTTATATTATAGATATTGATATAGAAGTTGTTACACTTAATAAATACACTTTCGAAATACATCAAAACAATTTTTTAAATTTATTTAAGTCACTATTTATAGACGAAAATGGTAGTTAAAAAAATGTCCTAAGAAAATTGTAGGTCTGCGCTGTTGATGATTCAGTATATTAGTGGCTATAGCGCATATCATACGATTTATGATATATGCACAAATAACAAAATGGCGGACATTTTTCGAAAAAACGAAAGAAACGTGTTTTTTCATTGGCAAAAAAATAGTAAATATCAAAATTTGTTTAAATCTTTGATCTGCGCTATAACTATAATTGTAAGCAATATGTGGTTGAAATTTCATAAGAATCGGTTACTGAACCGATCCTTTACCGATCGGTTACTGAACTGAAATCGTCGAAACTACTGAGTTCGAAGATTTTATCAAAGTTTGTTTGGGTTACATAAAAAATTTAAAAAATTTTTTACTTTATTTCGAAAGTGTATTTATTAAGTGTAACAACTTTTATATCAATATCTATAGCATAAATCTGTCAAAAAAAATACATGAAAATAGCCTTTTTTAGCGTCTAAAGTGAGAAGACCCCTCAAGGGCCGCGGGGATCGAGAAGTTCGTGCACGTTTTATCACTGACACTTTCATCCAGGAATCTCAGGCTCAAATCAAATTCTCCGGGGGTCGTAACTCATCGACGAATTTCCATGCGCATGATTTATGCTCGTCTTCGTCAAATCGTGAACACGTGTACATGGTGGATGGAGGATACAACTTGTTCGAAAATGCGATCGATTTTACGTCGCTTAGCATATAATCGAAGCTCTAATCAGCCTCACTTCATCGTCCGTGAGTCTGTTCTCGTTGGCATATCGTAGTCGTCGTGTTGCGGTATGACAAGAGAGACACGAAGTGGAAGAGAGAGAGGGAGCGAGAGAGAGAGAGAGAGAGAGAGAGAGAGAGAGAGAGGGAGGGAGGGAGGATGGTAACTCCCGTGTGTCAGAGCAACATCAGCATCAGCAGCATCAGCAGCGACGACAACGACGAGAGACGCCAGAGCAGATTGAACCAAGGGACCGGGAGGGCCCCAAAGAGCGAAAGTGACGGCGCCACTTCACAAACTCGTTAAGTTACGAAACACGGTTATATATGTGTGTGTGTGTGTGTGTGTGTGTGTGTGTGTGTGTGTGTGTGTGTGTGTGTGTGTGTGCGCGCGCGCGTGCGTGTGTGTGTGTGTGTGTGTGTGCGCGCGTGTGCGTGTGCGTGTGTGTGTGTGTGTGTACGGTAACTAGTGTCGAACCGACACCTGCATACGGTGCGTACGTATATAAATCCACATGATGGTACAAATTTGGAGACCTACCTTCATTGTTGCACGTTCCTGAAACGCACCCGTGGAGAAATTTGTTGCGAATACTCCAGATCCTACTACATCCCTATAGGGATTTGACAGGGACGCCGCACGTACACTAAAAAAAAAATGGTTCATCCAACCAAAATTCAGTTGGTTTAACAAAATGTATCTTTAAATACGTTCAACTTGATTTTTGATTGGCATAACAAACGTTTTGTTAATCTAACTGATAGTTTTAGTGGTGTGAACTATAGCTTATGTAGCATGTCTGAGCAGCTGTTAAAACAACAAAATTTCGAGACAACAAAATGCATTTTGCACATTCAACGATCTCTTTTTCTCAGTGTAGGGAGTCCAAATTGGAATCCCAGTGAATTTCGCGCCCCTTCCCAATTGACGGCGTTCGCGAACTTTTTATTTGAAATTCTCAACCGGAATTTCTTGAATCTCCCAAAAAATATCCTTTCGTGGTCCCGTGCATGAATTGGTTGGGGAGTCCCAAGATGCACCCACATTTCTGTAGGGATTTGTTAGGGGCACCGCACATAGGGAGTCTTCATTGGGATCCAATTGGATTCTGCACTCTTCCCCGACGAACCCCCTTTGAGAATTCCTACCACGTTCGAATCATGATATTATGTCAAAGTGCAGTAAAATAAATAGCGAATGATAATTACAGTGGATTTTCAGTGATGTGATTCAAATAGGGTTTTTAGATATACCCTTTCAAGTGATTTGTACTTTTTTCTATAACATTCATAGTTTTCAAAGACTCAATCATTTTGTATACTTATGTATTTTGCTGAGAAAATTTTACGCAAAGAATGCGATGGGATCCATTAAGAATCGTATCGGAGTCTTTTCGATAATGTGAGAATCCTTTAGGCTTTAAATTGGATTCCAATAAGGAATCCCGATTGGAATCCGATCTATGAGCGTGACGTTTTAGTACAAAGATCCAATGCGATGACCCGTTGGATCCTCATCAGGAAGTAAAAACAAGTATGGGAATCCAATTGGATCCCTACGGCAGTTTCTGCACGGGAAATTCAACGGGAGTGCCGTGATCAATGCTATTGAAGTTGTCATCGTTGGGGGCAACGGATATATATATATATATATATATATATATATATATATATATATATATATATATATATATAGACATATTTAGGGTGCAGAAATCATTGAAATATTTTTTAAGATCCTTATTAGGGTTCCACTACCTAAACTTCGGAAAGAGGCTGTAAATAGCAAAAAAAATGGAGAAAAGAAAAAATAAAAATGAATTTTCGTCGCATTTCAACGTTGCAAACTTCGTCACCATGTTGATCACTCCACGTCGGTCTGACGAGGAACATCACTTAAGTGTCCGCCATCGATTTTGTTGAAACTCACATATGTGATAAAGCCTTGAAACCTATTAGAAACGTTTTTTTTAGCTGCGGAAAAACTGGTTTAAGGGGGAAAACCACCTCTCAAAGAAAGGGGTGTGGAACGCTGGTTTTGCAGTTTCACCCTCAAGCAGTCCACCGATCTTAACAAAACAAAAACCAAAATTCTGCCAATGTACAGAAATGAAAAATCCACAATAGAAGAATTGAAAACAAATCAAACTAAGGGGTGACGCGCCTGTCTTTGAGGGTTCGCTTCCCCTCTTAATAATGTTTTTCCGCAGATAAAAGAAAGTACGTGTCTAATAGTTTTCAATGCTTTATCACCTGCATGAGTTTCAACAAAATCGAAGGCGGACACTTAGGTGATGTTCCTTGTGAGTCACGCTGTCGAAAATGTCTTTCCATGAGGCTCAACATTGGATCGCCATGAAGAGCCAATGGAAAGCTGTTATGTCGATAATCGCCCCAAGCCGATGCGATATGCCAAAATGGACGGAACGGCTGTTCAATAGTGCATACTTTACGCGCTCAGAGCGAGGAAGCATCAATGTATTGACACATATGTCTATCTGAAGTTTTACGTGTGCAGTAGGTGTGCATACCTACCTTTGTACGTAATGGAAATTGAGAGACGATACCTACATATATACATATACATACATACATATCTACATATACATATGTGTGTGTGTGGGGGGGGTATATATATATGTATGTATATGTGTTATATATATATATATATATATATATATATATATATATATATATATATATATATATATATATATATGTAAAGTACGATCAGCGCTACTGTTTAAGCTGGCGGGGCGTTTATATCGAGCAGCCCGTGGAGAACGAACGGTCGCGTATAACGCCAAGCCCGCAAATCCCTGCGTCCCGCCACTTACGTTTACGAGACAAGTGCCCCCGGAGGTACAGGCGATACTACCGATTCAATTCACTAGTGCGTGAGAGTAAGATAAAGAGAGAGCGAGATAGCGACAGGGAGGGTGAGAGATAGACGGAAGAATATGGCAAAGCAAAACGAGACGGTGAGCGATCATTTCTTCGTCGTGCTCTCGTTCTGCACGGAATTCAGGTTGCACAGACAGCCATTCGCAATTAGTGACCAATCAACTCCACTGGAATATATCTATATGTACTCGCGATGTTTCCTCGTACACCCTTCCGGGCTTTTACGGTCCCATCCCTTTTGCCTTTACACCGCATTTGTCACTTCACTATTTTCCTCTCGTTGGAGACTCCCTTGATGCACGAGGGCGCCGGGAAACTGCCAAAAACCCCGCGAGCAATCTTGCTACTAAGAGGATTTACGACTGAGGAATATGAAGGGACTATTCCAGTATGACTGGCGTAAAAATGCCCGATTTTCATGATTTAAAAAAAATAAAATTCTATAACCAGTCCGATTTTGTTTTGTTTATTCAGATGACTTATGTTGCACGTAAAAATATTTTTTCATGTTTTAGTTTTGTTTTTTGTATAATTTTTGTTGGCCACTGAAAAAGATGACTAAAAAAGTGCCTGATGGTGGAAAGTCCTGTCCCTCCAAAAATTGTTTGGTAGGAAAAAAATCAAAAAGATTATTACTCAGTATAAAAACTGTTCGGGCGTACGGAGGATTTTTTAAAAATAAAATGAACAAAGGGTTGGTCATTTCGAAATTAAGTGTCAAACAGGACCTTTTTTTCGTTAAAAAAATGGGAAGTTTTCGAAAAAAAACGCTTCCGTATGTGAAGAATAATGATGTGGCAAAATTGGAGATGGATAGCTTATAAACTCTTCGTTCAAAATCTTCCACCGTTTTGAAAAACGACGTTTCGAGAAAAGGCGAATTCCTTTTTCTAAAAAAGGCTGTAGTGACCTGAATAGCTCAAATTTCGCGATCACAATTTAAGAGCATGTTTATAAAAGTCCATATTTTTGGATAGTCCAATTGTTTATGAAATTCCATATTTTTGGATAGTCCAATTGTTTGTGAAAGTCTATATTTATGGATAGTCCAATTGTTTATGAAAGTCCATATTTTCGGATAGTCCAATTGTTTATGAAAGGCCATATTTTTGGATAGTAAAAAAAAACGATTTTCGAAAAATATACACTGGTTTGGTATCTTAACGAAAAATGTACAGTAAAAAGATTTTAGCTTTTTTTATTCATTGACCAAAATGTCGCGTCGAGGTACTTTTGCCTTCAGTTTTTCTTCGCTCTTGTTTCGTTCTTTACGAATGGACAACTACGGACACCAAATAGCGGCACGACTTTTCGTTTTTTTCCTCGTTTCTTTGCGTATTTTTCTTCGACTTTTTCCTTGTTTTCTGTTTTCCTGGGCAAAGTACCGGGACGTGCCGTCGTTCGTTCGCACGTTTGCACGTACAGGTTGTCTGCAACGAAGCTGCATTCGTGCCACTTCCGATGTGGTTTCATCGACCGCATAGCGCGACGCACTTGTCCGGCTTGCAGGCGACAAATATGGTTTTCTTCTCGATATTTCGAAAAAACCTCGGCTCGGAGGTATTTTTTTCCTCTTCCCGGTTATGCGAGCTTCGTTTTATTCTTTGTTTCTTGCTCTCTTTCTGGCTCGTTTTCCGGATTTCCAGTAGAACTCATATTATCTCGAGAAAAATTTTCCTTTTCGTTGTTCATTACTGATTTGTTTACTGAAGAGAACCGAGTGAAAAACACCGTCTAGCAGCCCCATCGAACAGGTGGAAGAAATACGTTTTCCCTCATTTTCCCTCGTACGCTCCTTCCACGCTTTCCTTTTTTTCTCTCTTTTTGCAAATATTTTTTTTATTACATTTTCCAGTTGCTCTGTCGTCCGGCTTTTCCACTTGTTTTTGCGTACGCTCATTTTTATCGCTCATGCAAGATTCACGTGGTATTTTTTTCATCTTTGTTTCCCGAATAAGTAACCATCGTTTCTTTTTTTTTCTGGGCATTGAATGCAGCACCTGCCTGGAGGGTTCGTCGGGCAAGGGTACTTCGTGCGTACAAAAGTACCATGAGAAATCGAATACGTATAAAAATGCGGTTAAGGTATCATCGTCGTCGTGGCAGATGAAGGAAGAATGTAAAAAATTTGTTAGTCAGTTTTCGAAGTCTCTTCCAATACAAATAATTCGTGTTCCTCTTTAACACTAGAAAGTTGTAATGAGATAATGTCAACATTTAAAGCTATGCGATAATGTCACCACCTTTAAAAAAAATCATGAAAAGTTACTCATTTCCCGTCTGAAGGGATTTCCCCCCTTACGGATAATTGAGAAGGAATGGTCAACTTCACAAACGAAGTAGTTGATAATTTAGTGGCGGGCCACTATTTCGTGAAGATCGGAGCGAGAAATTCTTTTTTATATTTTTATTTCCACGTTTTCATCATTCGACAGAATCTTTTTTTGCAGATTCAGATCACAAGTTTCTGAATAAGGGATTTAATGAATTGTTCAGGGACTTCCGACGCTAAGATATGCCAAAAGAAATTTGGGCAATTAAGGGGTAATACCGAGTTGTAATAGTCGAAGAATCACCTTTTTCAAAACTAATATATTTTGACAGTATATGATCTTACGAATCCGCGTTTCTTGAAACCATCAGTACACCATATTATAAGTGTACGTTCCCTGAAAATGTTAAGGTGATCGGACAAAAATTGACAGATTTATAGGTTATTATGTTGACGCGCGTCGGAGCGCTCGGGGCGTCGTGCGAAACTTCAAGGGAGGTATCTACTTAGTTGGGCCAGGAAATGTTCGATTTTGCACCAATTTTTTATGCGAAAAGAATCAAATATACATTGTTGGTATTTTATATGTTTACCAAGCTGTCTTTATTGACCATGATGATATTTTTCATAGTTTGATAAAACATGGTACTGGGAGCGACGATATTCTTCGCTTGCTGAAGTCCTAAGTCCTGAACAGGTGATCTGAAGCAAAGAAAATCAAACATATTTTTACTTTGTACAATATTGCGTATAAGTCGAACTAGGATTAAGAAGAAAAATATAAAAATATAAAAATAGTGAGCGCTCGAAGGGGAAGTTCAGTTTGTTACCAAACATTTTGCAGCTTTTTGTTCATAAAGTAAATACGTTTGAATATTTTTTGATAATTCACACAAAAAATTAAAGAGTGTTGTTTAGATGATACTTTTTCAAATGCTCAATTTTTGTAAAAAAAAGACCGTCGCGATTTTCTTGAAAAAAAAATTCAAAAAACAGTTATTTTCGACTGTTACAACTAGGCACAACCCGTTAAAAAACAATCATTTTCGTTGCATTCCAACGATGCAAACGTCGATCTCATTGACAGAAATGGTCAGGAATCGATACTTCGGTTTCCGTTACGTTCGGGATTTGAACGTCAGCTTTGGGAGTAGTCTTGAGGCAGTTTATCATCCTGTCCCATGTCATACAAATGTCCGGCGAGAGAAAACGGTTTTTAGATAGGGTAAAGAATCCATATATATATATATATATATATATATATATATATATGTACGTATATGACGTATACATGACGGTAGACATTTCTGAGCACTGTTCCTCAAGACGAATGTCTGGACATCAGTCAAGCCTAGCGAAGGAGCAGCAACTATTAGAAGAAAAAAAGATTGGTAAAACATCGGCTGTCTGTTTCCGTCTTGGCTTGCTCGAATTTGCCGACTTTTTTCTGGCACTGCCTAATAGAATCCTAATATCCATAAGCGATGTTCTAACGCGCGAGTTACAACGATCCGTGTCCGTGTTCCATCGCATAGTTATAGACATCGACGATGCCTGATGCCCACAAAATCACCCGGCGACTACCGCCCATTATCGTCGAATCGCTTTATCCCTCGGGGGGGAAAAAGTTTTCTATCCGAAAAAAGTAACGTCTCGAGATTCATTGGGCTAATGAGAAATAAAAAAAAAGGATCGTGGTGTTTCTCGAGAGAGATCGATGGGGTCAGTTGATCTTACCTTTTTACCGAAGGATCAATGATTTATTATCAATCATTTATCTATTGGCCAGAAATCATTTAATTGAAATGAAACTTGACGTAGAGTTTTATTCAAATTTAACATCGGAGAGATTGTAGGAGAAAAAGTTTATTTTTTAATTTTTTATCCTAGTTGATATTTATAGCCCTCGCATAATAATAGTAACGAGAGTAAGCACTTCAATTATTTTTGTATCGAACATCTATAATTTAGATATTTATAATAGGCTACTTAAAAACCTGATATATTATTATGAAAATCATGTGGTGAATACGAATCCTGCGATACAATCATCCACGTACGTACGTAATGGATCCATATTTCTCTCCACTTGGCTTTCTCGTTCGATGAAAAAAAAGGGGCAAAAATCGTAGACTCTCGAGAATTTCTCTAACGAGCACACGATATTTACGCATGAGTGTGTTTGTATATACAGGGTGTCCCAGAACTGAATGCGCTCCCTGAAATGGGGGGTTGGGGGGTGAAATTCTGAGTCGATTGATATAAGCATGTGTGGGCCTGAGATCAACCCCTGAATTATTATTAAATTTTAAAGGCGGGCGCTCCTGATTGGCCTGCCTCTAAAAATTAATAATAATTCAGGGGTTGATCTGAGACCCACACATGCTTATATCAATCGACTCAGAATTTCACCCCCAACCCCCCCATTTCAGGGAACGCATTCAGTTCTCGGACACCCTGTATATGTATGTGTATATACATATATACACATACACAGACAAATAAATAAATATATATATATATATATATATATATATATATATATATATATATATTCACACACACGCATATATGTGTGTGCATTTCGATGGTGTGGTCCACGTCCCCGATGATAAACGCGTTTTCGTACGACATGACGCGTGTCGAATTACGAATGGCCGGTTCTCGCGCGCCCATGATGAGCGGCCAGGACTCTTCGTGGAGTCCGATGGAATCCAGCTCTGTATCGTGCTCTGGTGCTCTCGTGTATGTAAGTCCTCCCGGACGCTGTGTTTCGCCTTTCGCTCGTTTCCGACACAGGGCAAACATTTTTACGTTGCGTGTATTTCATTTTAAAACAAAATAGCAGCTCTATCACGTGACATGTGGGTGCGAGAGAGATAGCTGAGATTTTTCAACCGAATATTTTCAAAGATTGACAATATTTAGGGAAAAATAAAATCGTCAAGGTCTGCGTCAGTGAATTCTGAAGGGGCTGAAGAACTGAAAAGTTGTGAGGTTATGTTAATCTTGCAGGAGATATCAAGGATTTGTTTCTACAGGATGAAAATCATTTGGCCTGATAAAGGTGAAGTGTGAATTCATATCGTAGTTACAGGACTTATGGCACATAGCATATATTTGATAAGATAATTGTATTTTTGTTCTCCGATCATTTTGTTTTCGAAGCTGCAAAGAACCAATGGTTTTTTTTCGTTGTTAAAAATTAATTGTAGGATCGATCGTCGATGAAATGAGAAGATCGCCAATCAATTGGCAAGAAAAGTCTTCAACCGCCATCTTCCCCTTCAAAACGCCTAATAAGGGAAATTCAATTTTGGATGGCATAGAAGTTTGCACCGTTGAGATGCAACGAAAAAATATATTTTTCTTATTTCCCTTTTTTGCACATTCAGGCTTTAAAAAATACTGAATTTTTTAACCTCCTTATCAGAGTTCCATTACCTAAATTTGAAGAAAAGGGTTTGAATAGCAATAAAAATGAAAAAAAATGACAAAATACGAGAAAAATCATCAATACCATCATTTTGGGGAACACGTAGCACTGCAATGAGACGGCAGCATCAGCCTTGTTCTCCCAATGACGATCAATCCTCGTAATCATCGTCGATGGCTATTTTCAATTTGCTTGTTTATTTTCGGTTAATACACGCATCCGAGATACGTGCGATGCGGTCGTAATATCTGTTCGAAAATCGTTTCCAGTGCCGCAGAGCATGAGCGTGAATGACGAGGCTTCCACATCTAACTTAACAGTCCCCCGGCAATGCCTCGTAATATTCACACGAATGGCTCATAGACTGGTCGGCCGGTAGGTAATTATAGGTGATACGGCAATGAATGACGATTTTGCATCCGATTCAACGAGTATTCAGCGGCTGTGGGGCGTTTGACAAATGCACAATTTCAACCAACCGGGGAAACCGATACTTCGCGCACGATAATCCTCTACTCCTTTGTCGAATCCTGTTATGTTGCATTTCGTACACGCACGCATCGATCGTCGCCAACGCCACCCACCGTTTGCTTGCTCCAACGGGAATACAATTTTACGCAGGTATGCGTTTATTTCTGTGTGAGGTCGTTGTATGTTGTTTTGTCGTTTTGCTCGGCTCAACTTTTTTTGCTATCTACGGTTGGTCGGAAGTTGCTTCAACCAGCTGAAGCGCGATTCAGAACTCATGGATATCTGCTGCATCATCGATGAGCCCATCTTAACTAATGGCAGAAGTTTGGAGTGGCTGTTTGTATGTTGATTTTCCGGGCTGGCGGGTAGGCTGGCCAGGCAAAGAGGGTAGGGTTAGAACACGATGCTGAGACAATATCTACCATTTGTGAAGACTTTGCTCGTCTCTGAGGGAAGTTGACGTGAAAATGGCGGAAGCTTTTCGCGAACCGTCAGTTTTAATAACTAAACGCTATCAGAATTTCTTTCACTTGAAACCGTAAAGCAGAGCCTAAGAAAACGCGCAATGTAAAAACAGGCATGAGATAGAAGTTTGCATCGTTGGAATACTACGAAAATTTGGGTGATTTTCGGGAATTTTTTGGAAGCAAAGTACTCAATTAAATGTTTCGGAAAATTGAGAATATATTTGGCTATATTTGACCTATATTACATAATTTTTGCATAGAAAAATATTGAGATCCAAGCTACTGATGCGCTGCCTTCAGAGGCGCCAAAAAAAAGTTCCTCCACTGCTGACATGATTCCGGCCGATTGAGTAGCAGCAACCGAAAAAGGAAAAAAATGTCGTTAAACTGGAAGGTATTTCCTGTACAATGACGTAGGATTATCGAAAAATATCAAAATCTAACAAAATGGCGTAGTTATGAAAAAAAGTCTGTTTATTGCCTATAAAATGGTCGTTTTTTTCAATGCCAAATCGTCAATTTTCATCCAATCAAAAATATCCTACGTCATTGTAGAGTAAATATATTCAAGAGTACTCAGTTCAAATTTCAAGTCAATCGGATAATTGCTCTCTGAGTTACGTCAGCAAATTTAAAAAATCTCATTTCGACAAAAACGCGTTTCAAGATGTAACTATCGATTTTTGCAAGATAAAATGATTTGAGATACGGCCTTGGAATTTTTACAGGATATTCTTGAAAGTATAAAGTGTCGAAAAAGCCTAAAAAAACGATTTTTTGAAAGTGTCACTCTGGTATAGCCCCTTAATTGCTCAAATGTCTCTTGGCATATTTTAGCGTCGAAAATCCCTAAACATTTTTTTAAATCGCTCGCTTAGAAATGCATGCTCTAAATCTGCGAAAAAGATATTGTAGAACGATGGAAAGAAGGAAATAAAAATATAAAGAAGAATTTGCGTTGCATTCCAACGATGCAAACTTCGATACCATATATAGGCTCACTACCTTTTATCATTACGATTAGATTTTTAGTCGTTTTTTTTCTGCTGATGATGAGGATGTATTAAACTGTGTAGTGATCTGGTTAGAAAACGTATTTTTGAACCAAATTTCCGACATGGACGCGAGCGAAGCCACGCACGAAAGCTAGTTATTCATGATCACAGCAGCATTACGTGTCACAAGAAATCCCATTAAATCTTCCATCATAACCTGAACTCGATTATCCGGATTATACGGAATCTCGTGCTAACCTCATTTCTCTGGAATGCGTGTGATGCAAAAGTATCCGCACAATGCAGCTGCAAATTTAGCACAGCCTCGTATCACTCAGTGACTAAAAAAGTCCATCATCCATTTAAATGAGGAGACCAAATCTCCACGGGCACGTACGTGATGGATACGATAAAAATGCTGTGGACAGCGAGAGGTATTTCGTTGCGGTTTCATAATGACGAATTTCCCTTCGCCAACTGTCCATTTCCAAATACCGTGAGCCTCGGGCTAACAAACTCGCGCGGTAAACACCAAATGGTTAATGCGTTTAATTTCGTATTCACCATTTGGTATTCGAATTGCAAACCGCTTAAATTGAGCGACTCCTCATGAACGTTAGTGGTTTTGAACGACGAAGTCTATATGTAGACCAATTCATGCGATTGGCACTCTGTTCACCCTTTATTTGTACACTACTCTTGTCACTGGATTCTTGTCGTTTCAACGGTTCGTGTACGAATTTATAGGTGATTTTGTGGTGAGATGGAATTCTGCCAAAGACAAACCGTCGGAGAAGCTGGACTGAGTCGATATGGAACGATGTCGCGGGATTACGCGTTTGAGCCTCCTGTTGGTCTATCCAATCGCGCCGCTTAAGTACAAATTCGTTGTCAGAGCTGAAGCCTTCCAGATGCTCTAGCCTATCACATGGCCTTTGACATTGCTTGCATTTTCACCGAGAAGATGGAATTTCGATCCGTCGGATCACATGGTATTCCGTGGTATTGAACATTTCATATTTCAGGATCAATTCGCTTCCCCATCTAGGGATTCTTGGCTGAACCATTCGGGATTTCCTTGTGTCCTGGAATCGCCATTTGAGCGATCTTGGCAAAACAATTCACTGTCCAGTGGCACTATTGATGATCGAATACATGCAGAAGACGAAGGATCCAGCTGAGCATAGTTCATTTGGAGACCGGCGTAGCATCGACGAGAACAACAACCGGATGCTGCGCGTGGGTCTTACTCACGGGTGCATCTTACCAGGCAAATTTCCACCGTTTCCCAAGTGAAGGAACGAACGTAGGGGCACGGGGAGGGAAAATGAATGAGGGTAAGGGCGGGGGAACAGAGCGGATCAAATGCTGATAGGAGTTTCGGTCTGGTCTCTGGGTGCAACAACCGCATTTGTTGGGAAGATAGTTTTGGTGGGAGATTTAGCTGTTATACGCAAAGAGCTCTGCACATGTAGTTTACATAGACAAGGTGGGGATGCAATCCGCTTTTGGAACACCGTAGACAAGTTTAGCTGTCTCATTCACTCAGAAACTGGATACTCCTCCGGTGAAGCAGTTTCGACATGAAGTACACTCCGAAGTTCTGAAATACCGAAGACCAGGGTATCGGCGATGGTTGCATCATTGGTGGCGTTAAGGAGCTCACGCAAGACATATCGGCGGAAACTTGAATGCGTGGACTACCTTATGCCACTAATGACTGTACGAACTGTTCTGTGGAACTTACCGGATGGGCTAGAACAGTTCGCAATGTTATAAGCCCCAGCGATGGCGTGGTTTTTCCGAGGGAGTCAACTGGCACATTTATTTAGTAGACTCGGTGGATTCGGAGGTTTCGGTCTGGAAGTTTGGGTCTGGAGAAGCGATAGCAGGGCTAAGGGAAGTGGAATAAAGGAGTAGTGGGTATAATACTGCAGTAAAGAGTAAAAAGTGTATTCCCACTCTACCATTGTCTGTTCCCTCGTTCGATCGTTGTTGCTTCCTTTCCCCGATGGAGTTTCCTCGCTAATTTCCTGGCGCCTCGAGGAACCCCTCGTCGGCGTCGTCGCTGGAGTTGTCTTCGTCTTCGTTTCTCTCTCTCTCTCTCTCTCTCTCTCTCTCTCTCTCTCTCTCTCTCTCACTCTCTCCATTGTCGAGACGACTTTCGTCCAGGGGGGAAATCCGCGGCGTCGGAAAGATCGGGAAAGGAGGAACGGGAGATAAACGAGTGACAGCCACGCGTCGAGCTCCGAGCTTCCGTTGGCGTCCTTACCGCGTTGGGTAATCAAACTCTCGGCTACCGCTATTAATTTCGCACCCCGCCTTTGCCAAGCGAGAAACCTCCGCCGTTGCCTTGGAATCGCATTCCTCGAGGTCCTCGCGCACTTACTCACCGAGTCACGAGGCTTTAAGCCACTGCATCCTGCCGGAGGAATGAGAGGCATCCTTTGCGAAGATTTTCCACCGTGAAGATCAGCCTCGACTTTTGCACACGCCGCTACCGATCCCCTTGGAACTGCGTCGGGAACGAAGAAGAAAAAAGATGCGAAAACGATTTTTTTTCTCCCTATTTCTTGTCGAAATTCTGAATGACTTTTGGGCTTTGGGTTCTTAACGTGCCTGTGTATAGGAAAGCTTCTTTCTTTTCCATCATAGCTTTAAAAACGCGATTCTTTGTATCCTTATCGGTGTCGGCAGATTCGTGTATTGAAGGCACCTCGAGTGGAAGAGAATGCTAGAAGTGTGAGGATACACGTATGAACCTTGGGAGCATACACACGTGGCGCCAAGCCTCATCAATGTGTTCCATCGTCACCCGGATCTTTCAAGATTCGTGCCCTCATCGCTCTGTTACTGCTCGACGTCTTTTCTCCCTCTGGGCGTCTCAGCTCCTCGGATCACTCCGCTCCGTGCAGTTCGGTCACGGTTCTTATCGCGTCGGACCTTATTGCTTTCCAGCTAATCGAACTCGATGCGATTCGAGCGTGGCTACGACGGAAGCTACGAGAGAAGAATGAGTCTCTTGATATCCCGATGGCGTACTAACTTCCGGACCCTCTATGTATTTCTTTGTATACGTGTACTTATAACACTCGTGAGGATTCAATTTCCTTGATTCGTAAAGTACCCGGATGCTCAGGGTGATAAAAAGAAAAGGCCATTCGACACTCCGGAGAGCACAACAGTGACTATGAGGGAGAGACTGAGAGCGTCAGTATACCGAATGACTAGCAGAATGAAATTAAGGAACAAGAGTCTAGAACTAAGTCGAGTCTGGAACTAAGTCAACTCTGGAACAAGAGTCAAGAACTAAGACTCGACTGGTAGATCGTTATAGATCAATTCTATAAACAATATTAACGCTCTTACGCCATCTTATGCTATGGTAATCACCTGCTGTCTCGCCAAACTTTGGAAAAACCGTTTTCCATCTACCACGGGCTATTCTCACGCGACTGCGGAAAATTCGTCGAAAACAATTAATCGGATTACAATTCGTCGAAAACAATTAGTCGAAAAACCAATTCGTCGAATCGCCAATTCGTTGAATCACCAACTCGTCGAATCACAATTGGTCGAATCACAATTCGTCGAATCGCAATTCGTCGAATCACAATTTGTCGAATCACAATTCGTCGAATCACAATTCGTCGAATCACAATTTGTCGAATCACAATTCGTCGAATGACACAGTTCGTCGAATCACCCAGTGCTCTACGCACTCCAGGATGATTAAAAATATATTCAAGATACGACAAATAATTTAAAAAATTGCATAAACAATACTTTATTGCAGAAATCTTTCGTAAAAATATTCTTCAAAAACCATGAAGTACAAACTGTTATTAAATTTGTAACGATTTTTCATTTGCCATATTGGAGCCACTATTTTGTAAGGAAATATTCTCATTTCAATGAGAAATATGAGAAATGTCAACATTTGCCACTGTTTATATTTCTTTAATTGTGACATGATGACCAAAATTTAACCGTTGAATATTGACGCCACAGAAATCGTACTCTTGCGTACTCGCATACTCGTGTGTTTTATTTTTTTTTATTAATTGTTCCAGTAAGCGTTATTTGGTGAATGGTTCTCCAATAAAATATTTTTGGACAATCCTTTTTCGGTCAATTGTGATTCGATGACTTGTGATACGACGAATTGTGATCCGACGAATTGTGATTTGACGAATTGTGATTTGACGAATTGGTGATTCGACGAAGTGTGATTCGACGAATTGTGATCCGACGAATTGTGATTTGACGAATTGGTGATTAGACGAATTGTAATTCGACGAATTGTTTTCGACGAATTGTTATTCGATGAGTTGTTTTCGATGAGTTTTCCGCAAATCATTCTCACGGCCCTTGGCAAACCAAGCCAAGATGTGAAATGATTACTTCAATTGTGACTGGCTTTGATTCATTACCCATTGGATTTCTCACGCCTGATCTAGCTCACTAGGTTGGGAATCCTCCCTCCATATTTCCAACTGGCTACCCGCCTTACGACTAATCAAGAAGCAAATGTGCTCAAAGAATATCGACTTGTCCGAAGTACCTGGCATTACACGCCAACATACACCTCATGCAGCTACAGCAAACGCAATAAAACCTATCGAGTAGATCGCAGCAGAGTCGAATAAGCCGGAATCAAAACCCCGTGAAAGTTTCCGCGGATGCCAGGCGATTGCGGTGTTCGCGAAGCCGTTATAAGCCGAAAACAATGGAGTTTAGGTCTCCTCGTGTGTAGTAGGCAGGGAGTATTCGTTAAGGGCCACGGTCTATAGTACACGATGTATAAGCTATGGGCCAAAGCTCTTCGAGGGTGCCCACATTCCCATAAATACCTATATACTCGTATATGCAATACATCGATGTATGTATAGATAGGCTTATGTACGCGTACCATTCATGGTAGAATGCGGTCGACGGGTTTCTCGGCTCCAATATCGAACACTCTCACGAGCTTTATCGAAACACTCGGAAGCCGCGCGCGAGTTTCACGAAAGTCTTCGCACCCAGCTCGACAATTATCCAAACTCGGGCGAGACTGGAATATCGCTATCCGAGGATCCACCCATACTCGTCAAGCCCTGCCAACGGAGCAGCTTCGTATCTATGTTCGTTAGGTTGGTATAGCTCGAGCTGGCTTGACACACCGAAATACGGAAAATCACGTATCGACCAGACTCGACCTGATTTCAGTGCCGAAATTCCCAATGGACACTCCACCTGTATGCCTTGCCGTTGGACTTCGTTATCGAACAAAGGACTTGGAAAATTGCACACAGCAGAGGTCAGGCCAGCCTTTACCATGGAGGGTCGTTTCTTTTTTCGTTCTTTCGTGCCTTGAAAGTGTACGGAAGTGTACGGAAGTTGTCGTCGTTCCAAATCGCTCCTGTACAATAGAATGACCTAGTGATAACGAAGTCGCCCGGCTGGTTCCGGTCGGTTTTTTTTTCCCTCACGCGAACTCAATGACGATGCAGGAGTCTTGTGGCTTGGAGCTGCCTGGGGGAAAAAACGGAGTGGCGAGATTTGCAGGAAATTCGAGGCTACTCGATCGATTCGAGCCGAGAATGAGAACGCTCGGGTGCTTGCCGATCGAAGCCTGAAACAGAGTGCGTGGAGCACAGCTCGCGAGGGTATGGGGCAAGGCTGGTCTCCTTTTTTTTTTTTCGCTCGTCCCCTCGAGCTACAGGGAGATTGAGGATTCGACGTTCTCTCGAGCGCAGAACGGAGTCACGTCGACGTTTCGTCGCCAGAAGGGAAGCGCGGAGAGCAATCGAGAATTACGCTCCGTCGAACATCGGGACGTGTGTATACAGTGGAAGTAGCTTCTTCGGAGTGTTTTATATCGCTCTTGTACCGACGAATTCGAGCTTTACCTATGTCACAGAGGATACGTGAGGATCTCCCCATCCCCAAGCTGTACGACTCTCCGCTGGATATTTGCCCTGTCTTCATTTCCTCGTGCCCTTTTCACTCGATGCTGCCAGGCGTGACGCGACGAATGCGAGAAAGTGATGTCAGCGAGAGGTTGGCATGTGCGATCAAATGGTATAGAGGAAAGAACAAAAAAGAAAAATCGACTTGCTAAGTAGCTCGAAGGGGAGATCCCTTTATAACGTACGGAAGAGCGTATGGCCGGGAATGAACTTCGCGAGGAAGCCGAGGGACTACTTTATGGTCCTGGAATCGCAGATTAATCGGTAGGTCATTTACACACATTTTGGAGTATTGAAACTTTAAACGCGTTTTCCTAAAAAACCACTTTTTCGTAAACGTCGTACGGAATAACTCAACAACTATGTGATCGATCATTTTCAAACTTTGCACACTTTTGGATAACACAATCACCGTCTATGTGAACCAAAAGTTCGTTGCAAATTATCTCGAAAAACGACTTTTTCATTAACAAATACTATAATAAAAATTGCACGGAAAATAGAAAAAAATTCAAACACGTAGCATTTATCCGAATTTCCACTTTACTTGGGATTTTTTAGGTTCAAATAGAGCGTATGGGTCTTACAAATCTAAACCTTCCTGGCTCTGATGTATCGGATCAATGCACCAAACCCTAAGTTGTACGCTGTGGAACAACCCAGGCGGCAACCCTCTCTAGAACAAGTGCCGTGAGCCGGGATTTTCGAATATTAAAAAAATCTGGAAAATTACCGGACGAAATGACATGTGCATGCAATTAATTTTATGAGTGAACCACTTTTTCATACGAAAAAAAAATTGTTAAATTCGCACATGACTTTATACCCGTTACTGTGGCCTAAGGCTTTAAAGAAAAAAAAAGAAACCGATTTTTCGATCGTTGTAAATGTATATCCCGCCTTAATCAAATGATCATTGAATATTCCAAACTGCCAGCGTATCAAGAATCCGAGTAACCAAAGTTCTCACAAAGGACTCGTACAACGGCTAATTTTCCTCTTTTCGCGATTCAACGAAACATCGGCTCGACTTGCCGAGTTTGGTCGTAAGGATCTCAACTGAAACCGGGTCAGTTGATTCTCCATTGTTCCGCCGTGAATTTCGTAATTGCGTATATAACGAAGGTGCCCCCACTGGGTCAGGCTACATTTCCCTAACTTCTGGCAGCTCTGTTCTCGCTGCTGTATCACCGCTGGTGAAACTCCCAGACGGAGACAGCGAATTCAAGCACTAATTTTATTTGCCGAATCAACGGCAAAGGCATTAGCATCGCTCTTCCTCTCATTCATCCCTCATCCCTCTCACCTTCTCTCACCCGTTGTACGAGATCTTTCGTCAACGCGTCAACACAGTACGTAACAGCAATGGAGAAGCCTTCTTCTCACGCAGCCAAGTCAGGACACGTTGCCGAATAGTTAAGGCTTAGCGTTTGCCGTATATTGGATTTGCGAGAGCGCGATGTTGCTCGTCCTATGGTAGCCGGTATCCGGCTAATCTCGGTAGGACAAATCGCAGAAAATGAAATTAACCGTGGAGGCCAGCCTGGTGAACCTGGGGAGTGCATCATGGTGTTGCATTATGCAGATGTACAACGGTGTAACGCTCCCTCTTGCTCTTTCAGCCCTCAGCCGGTTGCCTCTTTGGACCTCGCACTCGCTCTCTCCTTCAGCCTCCTGACCCTCTCTCGCCCGAGGAGCCTCGCCGTATAAAGCGAAGTTTAGCTACGGCGTGTCGGCGCCTCGACGCCCCGACGGTAAACTCCGGCGAGTTATATACCCGTGTTACCTGTCTCACTCTCACGTTGCATTTGCATCGCACTTCGAAGGGAATCTCTTTCCATGAACGAGACCGAGAGGCACACGGATAGCAAAGGACACACGGAGAACGAGATCGTGCGCGAACCAACAGTTTTCACTGTACGCGTTGGTATTACTGCTTTCGTGTACGCCAGTGTCAAGCCTGTGTTTCCGATATATAGTTCACGACTTCTCGTGTATACGCTACACCTGCAGCTGAAATTAGCATACAGATATGTACAGCGTTCTTCGGTGTCAAGTATCATCGGCCTGAGACAACCCGAGTCGAAATTTTCAGCCTATTTTGCCCCTCCGGATTCTCACAGTAGTAGGAGATAAAGGCAGTAAAGTGACTTCGTATTCAATATAATATGAGCTCCTACTTAAGGGCTTACCCCCACTTGCGATTTTGAAAAAATCGATTTTTTTTTATTGCATTTTTTTGAAGTATAAGTATCGGAGAATATGGCCTGAAAATTTCAAGTCGATCCGAACAAAATTGACTGAGATATGAGCGTTGAAAGAGAAGAATCCGCGTTGAAAGAGAAACTTTAAACGCGTTTTTCTCAAAATGGCATTTCTGAAGTCGGTGACCAAGATTACTCGAACACTAATGAACCGATCTTCTTGAAATTTCGCAGGCTTATTTAATACATAAAAATGTAGTCTTTAATCGTTCGATTTTTTTTTCGAAAAAAAATGGCCGTTTTATAGCCAAAAAACGGCCGTTTTTTTCGTTAAAATCGAACCATTAACTTTGACTGTCCGCCATTTTGTGAAAAATGAATATTTTTCAAAATCCTTCGATTAAAGACTAGTTTATACTTATATTTGACTAAATCCATCCGCATTTTTTTTCAGATGATCCACTTCGCCGCAATGTTGGTCACCGCAAACCGTGTATATAAAAACATTATTTCATTGACGGCCATTTGCCACTAAACAATGTAATATTTTTCAATAAAAAAAATTACTGAAAGTTCTTCAAGATGTGTTCTTTAAGATGGTATATTGATCGATTAAAAAAGACCCGCTCTTTCGAATGCAACCATCCCCAGCCTCGTTTCGTCGAAACAGCCAAGTGCACGATAGGTCCAAACGCAATCAAAAGAGGAGCTGCAACGACTTCAGCTAGGTTAGGTAGGAGTATAAGGGCCTATGAAGGAGGTGAGCAACAAAGGAAGAGCATGTGGTCCATGGTAGGACTTCTAGCAGTAAACAGACTCAAGTGAGGCTGACATAGGATCAAAGGCCTTCAAAATAGGCTGAAAATTTCGACTCGGGAATACTCCGATGGGTGACCGCTGTTGACTCGCCCGCTGACTGCCCAGCTGCATGCAGTTCTACGGAATTTCCAATGGCAACGGAGCCACAGAGACACTACGATTTTATATCGGCAAGGATCATTGCCGTTCCTTTTTCGTTACTGCAGAAACGCACGATATCGACGCGCATCCTCGTAAGCTTCTTTGCTCCTGTCGGAGCATAGCCGCTGAACGGCGGCGTTTCCCGCGACAAGATTATAGTCGGGCTCGAACGACGACGAAGTCGGCTGCTTCCAAAAAGAGGAGCAAGGAAGAGGAGGAAGAAGATCGTGGAGAACTCCGTCCCTTCTTTCGTCCAGAATGTACTCGTGCACGAGTTTATATTTATGTGTAAGAGTTGAAGACGAAACGCACGGACGTGAAAATTCCAGCGCACGTGCGCCGTCCTCAAGATCTCAACCGACCACGCGAAGCTGCCTTACGGGTTTATAAGCTCGTGGGTGGAACAGATAGGATGAGACGGATACAAGGTTGGGGAGGAACCGCAGAGGCTGATCTTTCTCTCTCCCTCAGGCTGCCTCTCTCTCTCTCTCTCGCTCTCTCTAGGTCGAGATTTGTGCCTTTCTTGCTTCATATCAGCCTCGGAATATCCTCAACGCTCCGGCTTACCAAAAAGCCCTCGAAATTCCTTTTCTTCGAATTTTCTCATGATCTTTTTGGTATTTGAATTCTTCAGCAACAACAATCATTAATTCCCTCGTATATATCTCAACCTTCTCGAACTGTGGATATAGCAAGGGCGGATTCAGGGATGATTATTCAGGGACTGCTTGGGTTTTTTGTATAGCCAATTTGGACCGTCTTGGGGGGGGGGGGGGTCAGGAATTTGAAAAAAGTATTTTTATTATTCTACAGACTTTTCTGAAGTCGTTTGTGAAACCCGTTTAATGATACTCATAAAATGAGCCGAGTTATAGAAATTATAAGGAGTTCGCTAGGGGAGCGCGGTCGAGACCCAGCAACTTTAATCGTGTTTTTCTCGAAAGTATGCTTTTGGAATCGGCAACCACGATACCTCGATAACCGATTGGCCGATTGAGCTTAGATTTGCCATAGACCTTCGGTAGAGTGTTTTTCAACTTTGGCAGCAGAATTGAGTTGAAATATTTTTTTTCTCGACAACTCGTAGAATGTTCAGAAAAATAGGCAAAAATGATAATCAACGTTTAGCATGCCGCCATATTGTAACATTTTTTTTGCAAAATCTGATACTGAAAATCACAACACTCATACAAAATGAGAATATATTTGATTTTTTTCCGATCCATACAACGTCCGCAACACTGATCACTAATTGGGGGCGTTTTCCGCGCAGCTTTGTAAATAAACGTACATAGATGATAATCATTTCTTTTTTAATTCGCGCGTGTTCTCGAAGGATCAATAAACGTGTATTTATTTTTCAATTATTTTTTAAATCGTTCCATTTCAAAAATAATTTCAAAACAGCGCTCCAAACACCAATACTTGCTTAAATCTAGTTTGCAACGACTGTAAGCTGAGT
Organism: Ophion ellenae; assembly: GCA_963210295.1. Taxonomy (NCBI): domain Eukaryota; kingdom Metazoa; phylum Arthropoda; class Insecta; order Hymenoptera; family Ichneumonidae; genus Ophion; species Ophion ellenae. Next base: position 37,926,970 of record OY723389.1, on the reverse strand, counting down.
TGTATTAGATCAGTTACACTTCCATGATTCGCGCTTAACACCAATTTATTATCTACGTCTATATATATTGGGTGTACAACTTAAGTCGGTCCGTTTTTTGCTAAAAATACGCACTTATTTGAATGATAAAACAAATTAATACATCAATCAAAATATTGTCCATCGCTGGCCACTACTTTTCCCCATCTTTCTGGTAATTTATGAATTCCGTCGCGGAAGAAGCGTTAATCTTTTGAAGCCAAGAATGAATCGAGCCAATTTTTGATACCCTGCTGTGACGCGAAGCGTATTCCAGTCAAAGCGTTCTGCATCGATCGAAACAAATGGTAGTCGGAAGGGGCAAGGTCTGGGCTATGAGGCGGGTGAGCCAGAATTTCCACCCGCTATTTTCCAAATAGTTTTTAACCACAATAGCAACGTGAGGCCGAGCGTTGTCATGTTGAAAGATTATGGACTCGTGTCTGGTCGCATATTCTGGACGTTTTTCGGCTATAGCTCGCTTCAAACGGATCAATTGTTGCCTGTAGAAGTCTCCCGTGATGGTTTGACCAGCATTCGGTGGGCTTCAGCTGCACTTTTCTTCCAATTGAAACAGAAAATCAACACTTCCCGCAAATGGTGCTTATTTGGGACCAAATTCGACATTCTCACCGCAGTAAAAATTAGACTTGATGCGCAAAACTCAAAGGTCTGTAAACGATATTTGGATAAGAGATGTTGATACTTCACGATACAGCAAAAATTAGCTGTTGCCGTCAACCATTTATAGCACCGAGAGCCATCTTTTGAAAACGGACCGAACTATATTGTACACCTAATAATATAATATAATATAACAGTCAAAAGTTTCACGTCACTTCCGGTCGTCTCGCTAGCCTAGTACGCTATTGTGATTTGATTATCCCCGGGGCCTGCAGCGTAGTATATCCATGAAAGAAAATAGGATAATGGCTCGAACTGGTTCGTCACACGACGATGTAAAATACGCGGAAAAAAGCAAGTCCCGTTCAATTTTAAATAGAGAAGTGACATCTCTCCCGAGCGACAATGCTGCGAAATAACGCGAAAAAAAAGAAGAAAAAAAAACACGGTTGAACGATGTGGAGAAACAAAGATATCATTCTGCACAGTTCTCGCGATTGTTCAAAGGCATTGATCGAGTTACACCGAGGGTAGACGCGAATGAATTCGCAAACTCTTCCCCCCCCCCACTTCTCTCTCGGGCTCTAACAATGGTCCAGGAGGCCTCTTTGCACAACCATGTGCCGACGCAACAATTGCACTGCGTGTGCACAAGTTGCACTTTTGCAAACGGGACTTTTGTCTGATAGTCGAGCACATAGTGCACAGTTATACGAATTACGCTTCGCGTACTTTATCGGTAAAGCCTGACTGGAAAAAAGAGCTTGGAAAATGGTGAAAAAAAAACGGGAGAATCTATAGGGATTTTGGACGCGTTGGAGAAATATATATAGACGGAAAAAAAATTTAATTGACCCGATAGGACGATGTGAGGCATTGGGGGGGGGGGGGGGGGGGGTGTATGTTATGAGCCATGCGCTAACGATTCTCCCTACGAAATCGCCTGTGCACCACTATGCATGCGCCTTCCGTGAGACTCCTGCACTCACTGTTTTTTTTTGTGCAGTTCCTGCGCACCCGGCGGAGAACAATCGAAGTTCGAGAGCCACCGAGGCTCTCGATTCCTGCGAACAATAAACTGTTTGCCACGCCTAAACAATTGGCACACTGCACAAACATACATGCGATATACATATAGAGCGCAGTCCATTCAATATGGACGGTCTCGAACCATTCCAGTAGTTTCTGTTGTTCTTCGTCCAGTCGGCGAATAAGCGGGTGAGAGGGACACGCGATAGATAGTCGTCGGTATGCGAGAGATTCGTAAATCGATATCGAATTGTCCGTGACTATCGGTTTTGCGTATAAGTGTCCTGACATTAGACGCAGGGAAAGGCAACTTTGGAGCCATTTGACTTCGAAGATCTTGCTCATAGCAGCTTATGTCCTGCACGTAAGGGGTCTTCTCACTTTAGACGCTAAAAAAGGCTATTTTTATGGATTTTTTTTGATAGGTCTATATTATAGATATTGATATAAAAGTTGTTACACTTAATAAATACACTTTCGAAATAATTTTTTTTTTAATGTTTGATGTATTTCCGTGTTTCGAACTATATACATTTTTTTTATGTATTTACGGTGAAAAAAAACACGTTTTTTTTTGCTTTTTCGAAAAATTTCCGGCATTTTGTTGTTTTTGCATATGTCGATAATCGTATGATATGCGCTGTAGCTATTAACATACTGGATCTAAAACCGTTTGATTTTTTGTTTCGCATGATCCATCTCCGAGATTTCATCAACAGCGCAGACCTGCAATTTTTTTAGGACATTTTTTTAACTACCGTTTTCGTCGATAAATAGTGAGTTAAATATATTTTTTTAAAAATGTATTCCGAAAGTACAGTTATTAAGTGTAACAACTTTTATATAAATATCTATAATATAAACCTATCAAAAAACTTCATGAAAATAGCCTTTTTAGCGTCTAATGTGCGAAGAATCCTTAACTTTACGTTCGCCCAATCACTTCGAAATGACGTTTGGATAAATATAAGCATATCAAGCAGGTACCTTCTTAATTGAAAAAATCTTTAGATTAAAAAGAATCTTGAAATTCAAATCTTAATAAAAAAAAGAATTCAATTTGCGGACGAGCCTTAGTCAGTTCTCAAATTAGTCGGATTGCTGATTACCAATATTACATTGATGTAACGTGTTAAAAGATCCTGTCCCTTAATATACGTGCATACATAGGGCAAATAAGGGAAAGATGATAACGCTAAGGTAATGTTCAAATAAAACTATATATATATATATATATGCGTCTGTCAACTCTTATTATTCTTTTAAACTAATCAACATTTATTAATATTTCAATTTTGTAAGCAAAACATCAGTCTCTAATTTTTACCATACAATATATATTTTTTAATTAAACCTTTATTTTCTCCATCTTACCCCGTATGCGGGGCAAGATGAAACAGCGCTGGGAGATTGATGGGACACGAATCATTGGCATCTTCCGCATATAAAAGTGGTTTCATAATAATTCAAGAATTATTGGATTCAATTAAATGAGCATTCTTAAATATGTATTTTTTTCATTTTAATTACCGCCACATAGAAACTATACATGTTCCAACTGAAAAAATGTTTGAACTTTTTTGCAAATCAAAGTCTATAGGAAGCTAGACTGCACGCCACGCACTCTGCCACAGCTCCGTCATTTTGATGATGACTTGATTTTTAAAAAATTGTCTTGTATACTTAAATACCCTACAAAGTATACCGAAAGTTTGATCATTGTAGAATAATTATTTCTTAATTTAAAAATCCCTCAATATTAACCCGCGTATGCGTCTTGCCCTGAGGGCCTCTACGTGTACGTCAGTTTTCAAGAAAAAGATACGTATAAAAGATCGTAACCCATTGCATTCAGTGGGTAAATTGATGTGGCTTGCAGTCATATTCGCCGCGTGACTCGATATACCTACAAATATAAATAGACTGGATTCTCGAATGAAAGCCATGCTGATATAAAATGTTTCGCGGTACATGTACTCGGTGCAACAATACGAACCCCGAGAAAGGAACGTGGCGCTATGCAGAGGGCTTGTTAGGCTCTCGGGCCCGAGCAGTCCCTAGGCCGAGTCGCGAACTCGTGTACGCACTTTCTAATAGCAACGATAAAGTGTTACCGTTGCGGTGATAAGACGAAAGCGATAGCGTGTCCAAAGCTACCGAGGGTAATTGTCCGAATACGAGCACCCGACAATTTCCGCGTGCCTGTAGGGCAACCGAGCAAGAAAAAGGGAAAGAGAGAGAGAGAGAGAGAGTGACAGGGGCGAGGGGGGGGGGGGGGGTTCGTTCGAGAGGCTGGGACGACCAGCATCCAAAGCTGAAGACCAAGAACGATCCGATCTTGTTTCTTACAAAGGCGAGAAAACCGTTTTGTCAAGAGCAATCAGGATCAATCTATGTCCAAATCGTTGATCCACAAATCCGTGCCGATGGAAAATGCTCCGTCGCCATGCAGATGTAACTTCTCACGCGTCAGATGCGCGCGTGATCCCATTTGTTCGTGAGCGCGACAGCCCGTGCAGAAATTTGTTGGGAGGCCCCAGATCCTACCACATACCCATAGGGATTTGTTGGGGATACAACACGTAGGGAGTACACATTGGAATCCAAGCGGATTCCGCGCTATTTCCCGATTGACGTCGTTTGAGAATTTATTTTATTTCACATTCTCAACGGGAATTTGTTGGATTTGCCGAAAAATGTATCCTTTCGTGATACCGTGCACAAACTTGTTGGGGAGTCCCAAGATGCAGCCACATCTCTATAGGGTCTTGTTATGGATCTTGTTAGGATCTTGAATCCAATTGGATTCTGCACTGTTCTACGATGAACTTTTTCAAGTGATTTATACTTTCTTAAGGTAGTACGAGCGCGCAATTTTGATTTCTACAGATTTTGTTCAAACTTTAACCAGGCATTGTTCATATCGTTGTGCATGTTTCAGTGAAATTTCAGAACAGTCGACTATTTAGATTGGAAGATAGTGGGTCTTGAAATTGCAACTTTTAACACTGCGGGGTCTGCATTGAAATTTATACAGAATAACTTCGCGTAGAAAATATTTGTCCCCTATAATATGAAGACATATGGCAACATCGCATCGTTCCACGTATCCAATGACGTGAGTTTGCGCGGCATATTTCAAATAATACTGCAACACACATTTTTTTGTTGGAAGTAATTTTTAATCGAACAAAGTTTTTAATTAGTTATGAATGAACCAACACTTTTATTTGTTAATGAAGATAACATAAACAATACAAAATATTAATATTTATAATGCGAATATTTTTTTAAGACAAAATTTTTAACTTTAGGGATACGATAATTATTTTTTTTCTCGAAATATTGAACAATACTGTTCTGCGGTGTTACCATATGTCTTCTTATTATAGGGGACAAATATTTTTTACGGAAAATTATTCTTTATTTATTCTGGTTAAAATATGAACAAAATCTGTAGAAATCAAGATTGCGCGATCGTATTACCTTGAGACAGATAATATTTATACTTTTCTAAGATCAACTCATTTTGTATATCCACGTATTTTGTTTGAAAAACTCAACGTACAGAATGCGATGGGATCCATCAACAATCACATCGAATTCTGTTCGATAATATGAGAATCCTTCAGGATTCAAATTGGATTCGTACATTCCAATGAGGAATCCCGCCGAGAATCCAGTGTACGAGCGTGCCGTTTTACCATAGGAAACCGCCACGATGACCCATTGGATTCCTATCAGGAAGTAGAGACAAGTGTGGAAATCCAATTGGATTTTTGTGACAATCTCTGCACGGGAGATCGAAATATTTGGCCGTCGGATATTTTTTTAGCTTCTCCGTTATCCAACGTATTTTCATATTATTTTGACGCATAATACGTCGAACGAGGCCTATTCGATGAAAAAGCAAAACCTTTCGGGCATCGTCGATCACACGTAAAATATCATCGAGAGTGAGCAGGATTGTAGAAGCACCTGGGCTCTTTTTGTATACGAGAAAAAAAGAAACGTAAGACTCTTCTCGTTCGTGTTACGTGAAAAGATTGATCCAGATTTTAGATGTGGGGTGACGTCCGTTGTGTGCACGCGCGTGCGTGTGTATGCGTCCATAGCGCGCGGGGCGTCAGGCTTTATTCATCCGGACGATCCGGTCTGCACAATGAGCAGCGGATGAGTATCGCAAGTAGTGAAACTCGTTCAGCTTCAGATTCTAACACCTTCATATATTCATACATACGCGTAAAACAAAAAAAAAATATATATATATATATATATATATATATACATTCATATATATAACGATGTTGAAGTTTGCATCGTTAGATTGTAACGAAAATTCTTTTTATTTTTTTCGTTATCAACCAAAATATTTTCCCACATATTTAGGCATATGATCTCTCATAAGGATTCTAAAAAAAGTTTGAGCAACTTTGGAGTTCTAGATGTGCCTGAAAAAATTGGGCTACGGAATGTTCGTTGTTCCAACTATTCGAACTTCAATATCAAATATACAGGGTGTCCTGTTAGATAGGTCAGATAGGTCAGATCATGGCCTACTATATGCTGGAATTTCAGTTTAGTAAAAGTCCCACGGTTCAATATGAAAATCATCTGCTGTTGGTTTTTTGCATGCAATTTCTACACATGATATCTCTTTTGGACCCGGTTAAAAAAAAATACTCTTGGTTATTCGTTTAAGAAAAGTCTACTTTTTAACCTTAAATTTCAAGGAAACTTTATGAAGAAAGATCTTGTGCAGAATTTTCATACAAACGAATTCGAACATCTGACTGATAGCCTGCGGTGTGAAAAAATGTACTACCCATATCGTGCCAATTACTTTGAAGAGATGCTTAGTTATTGTCGATTCATATCATTTGTAGAAATGGCATGCGAAAAAGCAAAAGCAGATGATTTTTATCTCGAAAATCGTGGGACTTTCACTGAACTGAAATTTCAGCATATAGCAAGACATCATCCGACCTATCGACAGTTGCAGGATTATCCATTCATAACAGGGCATATATATATATATATATATATATATATATATATATATATATATATATATATATAATTGAAAATAATTAATTTTTGTTGCATTCCAACGACGCAAACTTCAACACCATTCGATATGACGGGTTCAAATTGCCTTCTTCAATATATATATATATATGCATATATATGCATATTGCATATATATGCAATGAAGTTTGCGTCGTTGGAATGCAACAAAAATTAATTATTTTCAATTCTTAAAAAAAATGCTACTTTAGTATCTGAAAATCATTGGAACGTTTCTACATATTTTTATTAGAGGTTTGCGACCTCAATTTGCTAAAAAGAAGACTTCCGATAATGGTAAAAATAAAGAAATGGAAAATTGAAGAAACTAATCGTTGCATTCCAACGATGCAAACTTCAACGTCATTCATATCGATGCATCGGTTGTCAGCACATCCGGCTGCTTAAGGAGGGTTCTTACATCTTAGGCTCATAACTGACTGTAGGGCCAGGCAGGGCCTTAAAATAATTTTTCCATAAGAATGCTCATATGTGCACAAAGGTAATGACAAAAACATTGGGATTTACATATAATGTTGAATATGGGGATAAAAGTCCTCATGAGAATGGTCCTCGAAGTCGATTGGCTTCGAAGTCACCTTAACCCATAAAATATACACCCGTCCACGTAGATACAAATGTGTATAAAGAGTTTCCAACAGCCCGGACGAACCTTTTTCGGCTTTCGTCGTCCCGAGAGTCAGGCATCTGTTGCTCCTCTGGGCATTAATCATAGGATAATCCTCTTTGATGTATAAAAAGAAATCTCTCTCTCTCTCTCTCTCTCTCTCTCTCTCTCTCTCTCTCTCTCCCTTTATCGCTCTCTTTCTTTTCACCATCTACAACGTCGATTTTAATTCCCCCATATACCAAGAATCGTGAAGCTTATATCCATGGTCTTCGGCTGTTAAACGCTCTTATTGCGTACGGGCATCCAAGCGACGATGGAAGCATTAGCTCCCGAATTTTTATACCTTGCCCATAAAAGATAAACGAAAGAAAAAACTCTCGCCCGACCATTAAAATAGTTTCGTTGATAAGAAGAAACGTGTATGTATATGCGTTTGTTTTTTCTTGTGTTTTTCTTTGATTTTTTTTTTCAACGATCGACCGTGTCGGATAATTTTTATCGACCGCGCGTCCCGTGTAATAACGATCGAGAGTATTTCCGCGATCCACGAAGACTCTCTCGTGTGCGCGCGTGTACAGCGGCGGAATTTCCCCCGGCAAACGGGCCGCCGAACAAAACGCGATATTCAACGATTAAATTCGTTCTTTCATTAGCCGAAGAGCTCGATAAAGTACGCTGAATTTAATAGTCGTTTCTCAGCCCAAAGCCCTGGCGCGTATCGTGCGATAAGAGAAATGTTGCGTTTGTTACCCACTGGGATATAATTTTGATTGACGATTATTGCACACCTGTGCTCGTACCTTGTCAGCCCTAAGCGAGATATTTTTCACTCGACTGTTCTGAGGCCGTAATCTTTATGGTACCGGAGCGAGCCACAATTTATGTTTATCTCCATTTCGGTCTTAAACTCTTAACAACTTTGGGAGAAAAGAAGCAACTTGTATCTCGTATCTTGTACTTTTCGCTTTTTTTTCATTTTCCTTCTTTTTGACAGGTGTGTTCATTAATTCTTCGTGAAGCCGATTAGCAAAGATTTCGAAAATCTTATAGGGCAAGTCCGGGATAGTTGGTCAGAGTTTTTTTTAAGGATTCATTGAAATAAAAGTACAGACGTGTCTTTACTTATCTCCATTTGTAATTAAACCTTGGACATTTAATTTCAAGATAATGTATGAAAATAAATCAAACTCTTATGAGATCAACCTTAAAATTAGTGTTTTGTTTTCTCAAATCACGATTGGCCATCTCTCTCTCGGAGTATCCGGGTGTGATGGTCATAGGGGCAGAGGAGAAATGGCCAGTACCTAATTCTAATCTCGGTTTGCTCTTTGGTTTTATATTTCGATTCTTCATTTTTGTTCCCTTTTGGCCATACCTAGAACACATGTCATCGAATTCAGTACAATTTTCGTGTACCCAAAGTTGGCATACTATGCACTGCAGCAAGTCTTTGATGAGACGGGTTTCATAATTTTTTTTTCGCAACCTTTTTCGTTGTCTCCTTGTATCCTCTTTCCAAGGTCTGCCTCGGCATTTCGTAGGTCCTAGCGACCGTATGAACGCCTGTCGTTATTCGCAAAACTAATAGCTGCATTTAAAAGGGTGAGATATCTGTAGGCGTAGAAAAAATGGCTGTTTTTGATTTTTTTTTAAAGGAGACATTTTTCAACCCTTCTTGAGACTTAGGATATGTTTTATTACTACTTTTAGCTGCTACATGATATTTTTATTGATCGTTAAAAATGGCGCAGGTATGACACGGTCTTCCAAACGTATTTCGGTGGATGTTGTCAGACGGCGTGACACGTCGGCGGGATTAATCTGAAGAAAAACAAACGAAGATTTTTCATTCATCAACAACCATACGCAGAATATGAACCAAGAAAAAGTGAGAAATGTTGAAAATCGACGAAATGGGACGCTTCGAAACAAAAAGGTCGAATTTTCCGAAAAAAATGGCTACACATTGCAGTTAAAAAAAAAGACTTTTTTTTTTATTTTCAAAAACATTTAAGGTCATGTTTTCGACGGTATGGTTGAAAGGATTCATACCAAATGTCATCAGAATGGGTTGATTAGTTTTTCAGCTATACGTCACGCCAGCTTTAAAAATGCAGTTTAGAAGACCATGCCATACCGACGCTATTTTTAAAGATTGATAAAAAAAAATACCACGTAACCGCCAAAAGTAGTAATAAAACATACCCTCCGTCTCAAAAATGGCGAAGAAATCTGTCCTTAGAGAAAAAAATCATGAAAATCAGCAGACGTTTTCCTCGCCAAAGGCATCTCCCCCATAATGATTCTTCATTCCAGTTCGCGCGCAGAGCAATTGCTTTTCTCTTCTACTTATTAGGCATCTAAAACAAATGGGAAACAAAGCACTGTCCTCGAACTATTTAAGAAATACGAAGCTTACCATTACTGTTGCAAAATAACACCACATGACGATGTGGTAAAACATGACGACGTAAACAAAATTTAGCAATAGCCGAAACAATTAAAAAGCATTTTACTTATTTTTTTCGTCAATTTTTTTCTCGTCGACTTACACCTGCGCACGAAGCAAAACGAATTAAGCAGTAACAGGTGACATCGTGGAAGCGGTTCTATTGAATATTTCAATCGCTGACTCTCCGGTATGGTCAAGTTCCCCGGAATAACCCTCCACGAAAACGATTGCTCTTTTACCGATGCGAATATTTGTGGGTATTTCTAATTAATTTTTAATTAAAGAAGTCAGAGGTGTCGAAAGCTTTTATTCCTCTGTTTTTTGAGCTTCGCACGATATGCGTACACACAATTGTATGTCTATCTTTTATTTTCTCTCTCTCTCTCTCTCGCTCTCTGAGGCGTCGTTAACATTGTTCGCTCGAGATATCTCTCGTCGCCACAACTTTATTTCCCTCCATTCCGCAGCTCCCGTCGCGATTCCACGAGAGAACTGAATAAAACTCGCGGTACTTCCGGCAGCGGCGTGAATTTTGCTCCGGGGGTTGCAGCCGTGTCACAACACAGCTAAGTCACAAGGATGAAGAGTAAGCAAGGAGAAGAAGCAAAGGAGCAAAAAAAGTGTCTACCGTTTCGCCAGCGATTTCAAAGCGCACTTTTATCGTGTTTTTTTTTCCGGATGGCAAAAATGCCCTCGTCTCTCTCTCCCTCGCTGTTTCTCTCTGAATCGAGTATTCCCGCAATAAAAGTGCGGTGTATATGCATCTGAATATATGTATATCCGGCGAGAAAACGAGAGTAAACGACGTAACGAAAGGAAGGGAAAAAGGAGGTCTAGAGAGATAGGTAAAAGTCCGGGTGAGCAGGGAGAGTCCCGACGACTTGATAATTGGACGCCTTGTTACTCGGCGTTACTGTCGACGTCGGGACGTTCCAAACATCCTGTATCCTAGGTTTGCCTTATTTTTTTCTCTCCCTCCTCTGTCTCTAACGCTCCGTGTTTTGATTTTTTTTTTATCAACCGCACCTCACTTGAATTATCCCCAGGGATACAGTCGCTCTTCTGAACCCACTCATCTCTCCTGTGGTTTCCCCTATACACCTGCATTCTGCAGAAATTTTCCTGCATTCCGCAGCTCCCGGTGTTGCACATCGTGTACGTCACACGCGTTGCGTATCGTAAAATAGAGTTACTTTGAGCAGGTTTTGGAAGTTGTTTGTAGGTGACTTTTTTGTAAGGGGTATTCTCACTTTAGACGCTAAAAAAGGCTTTTTTCATCATTTTTTTTGATAGGTTTATATTATAGATATTGATATAAAAGTTGTTACACTTAATAAATACACTTTCGAAATACATTACATTTTTTTTATTTGTATAAGTCACTATTTAGAGACGCAAATGGCAGTTTAAAAAATGTCCTGAAAAAATTGTAGGTCTGCGCTGCTGATGAAATCTCGGAGATGGATCATCAGATACGAAAAAATCAAACGGTTTTAGAATAAGTACGTTAATGGCTATAGCGCATATCATACGATTTTTTATATGGGCAAAATTAACTAAATGGCGAACATTTTTCGAAAAAAACGTGTTTTTTCACCGTTTTTGGGAAAAAGAAAATGGTAAATATCAAAATTTGAAAAAAGTCCTTGTAATGCCCTATAGCTATAGTTGTAAAGAATATGTGGTTGAAATTTCGTAAGGATCGGTTCAGTAGTTTCGAAGATTTTATCAACTAGCCGTCGAAAAACTTTGTTTCGAGAAAAACGCGTTTAAGGTTTGTTTGGGTTACATAAATACATAACATTTTTTTTAAATGTATTTCGAAAGTTTATTTATTAAGTGTACCAACTTTTATATGAATATCTATGATTTAAACCTATAAAAAAATTCATGAAAAAAGCCTTTTTTAGCGTATAAAGTGAGAAGACCGCTTAACATTATATTAATAATTATAATATAATTCCAATTATATATTATAATTATAATTATAATTCCAATTACAATTCCAACTTATTTTGCTCCAATAGAACAATGTGTACTTTGGCTATCGAATGTATAAGAAAGTCAAGCCCCACCACCCCACAATTTTATATATATTTTTCCAAAGTGTCAAAGTAACCTCGAGTGTGGGGTTTCTTTGACGAGGCATTGAAATGCAACTTATGTCAAAGATTCAGGGTTACTTTGACATCATTTTGACAAAAAATTAATATTCCATGCATTATATATCGAATTGAATGAAAAACGATTTTTCACAATCAAATTGTCATCTTTATTGAGGAAAAATTTTACATAAAAATATCAAGTACTTAGGGTACGATTATAGGCACTTAATCAGTCTTATAATTATCATTGAAATCAAAATCAACTTGAGCAACATTGTAACAAACTTGAACAACAAATTTGACCAACAATAGAAAAAAGCTCACTGCGCAGACATTTAAACCGATTTTGGCGCTCTGTTAAACGATCCCAAAAAATATGACGTTGAAGTTTGCGTCGTTGAAATGCAACAATAACCAACTCTTTTTTACTGCTCAATTTGTTTTAGCTGATTTCGACCGTGGAAATGAATCAAATGTTTTCACATATTCTTATTAGAGACTTACCAGCTCAGTTTGCAAAAAAAACGTCTTACTATAATGATAAAAATAAATAATTGAAAGATCGAAGAAATTTTCATTGCATTCCAACGATGCAAACTTCAACGTCATCCCAAAAACTGTCAAAGTTACCCTTAATGTCAATTCAACCCCGTTTCACGGTATATTTGCAACTACGGACTTATTGTGAAGTGGCAGATGGCGAAGCTACGCCTTCTTGGAGGGTGATGTAAAACGAGCTGGATTGCGCTCAGCCCGAGGCTACTTCGTTAGCGAGAAAATACGTGAAAACCCGCTCTTTTTTCGCACACTTTATTTCGACCTGTCACATGCACTCATAATGGTCCCGGGACTAAAGAATTTTTATTCTTTGACTTTTGACTCCTCTTGGAGGACAAAGGTCCGGCTGTGCAAAAATTTAGACAAATGGCGCGGAAAAGTAAGCGCCATGGTCTGTCTGTGGTTAGTCATCAAAATGATCCATTTTCCAGCTTGACGTTAGAATACTGCTTTCAGCATTCCCTTATTCGTAGGATTCATAAATGATCAGAGCGTCCAACGAGTCCTTCAAGTTGTGCTGTAAAGATATTTTCCTTCCATTCCTCAAAGCTAGACGAGACTTTGAGGCATTAGCGTTGTATAAATTATTTGAACCTCAACTACAACACTGTTGAGCCGTAGCTTTGTAGCCGTTAAATTGGTTCTTGAAAATCAGCCCGCACCGCACCGCAGGTTTAGCCCTCGGGGGACACGAGTTTTAATGAAAATTTGCCCGCAGTTCGACAACAAAGACCAGTGGCCGAGACCCAACGAGATCAACGCCGTACTATATCTAGCCGTTAAGCGAAAGTTCGCGATTAACTTGTCGAAAAAATGGACTCACTGATCCCGCGGCAAGTTGGGTCGAACGTTTGTTCCTCGATATATTTATACGAGGACAACAATTCATTCAATTTTTGTTGCGGCTCGATCGATTGGATCGGAAGTGCACGTGCCTCGATGCTTTTTTCTGTACGTTGCCAAACGGTTGTGCCTAGTTGTAACAGTCGAAAACAGATCATTTTTTGAGTTTTCAAAAAAGATAATCGTGATAAATTCCTACAAAAATTAAGTATTCGAAAAAGTATCATGTGAAGAACACTCTGTAATTTTTTTATGTCAAAATATTTTATTATAATCGATTTACAGCCGATCATTGGAAAGCAACTCTCGAAAATGTATTTTGCGGTGAGCAATGACCCTTATAAACCAGGTTATCCAAAATGAAAAAATCAAACAGATTTCGTTAGTATATTAGCTTATCCTATGATTAATCGAAGGAATTTCCGAAATATCGAAGTTGAAAAAAAATAGCGCATGTTCAAAGTGAGAGTCTTGATTTTTGCGATAAAATGGGCTTTTTTCGTTCATCAAATCGAAAGTATACAGGGTGTCCGAGAACTGAATGCATTTCCTGAAATGGGGGGTTGGGGGTGAAATTCTGAGTCGATTGATATAAGCATGTGTGGGTGTCAGATGAACCCCTGAATTATTATTAATGTTTAAAGACGGGCGCACCTGATAGGCTCGCCTTTAAAAATTAATAATAATTCAGGGGTTGATCTGAGACCCACACATGCTTATATCAATCGACTTGGAATTTCACCCCCAACCCCCCATTTCAAGATACGCATTCAGTTCTGGGACACCTTGTACTTCGGGGAAAAAATCCCTCGATCAAAGACTATATTTTGACATGTAGAAAAATCCTTTAAAAAATCAAGAAGATCAATGCAGTCGTTTTTGAGATATTTTGCTCGCCGACGTTGAAACGTACTATCGAGAAAATAGCATTTAAAGCTTCGAACGACGCTCCGAGCGTTCCGACAGGCGTCAACACAACGGCCTATAAATCCGCCAATGTTCATCAGATCACCTTGACATTTGCAGGGAACATCAATAAGATGACATACTTTTAAAACACATTGGTTGTGAAAAAAGGTGATTTTCCGACTTTTACAAGTGAGCATAACCCCTTAAGGACGCGGAGGCAGCGACAGGAATAGTCAATTGACAAAAGATCCTTCGGAAATTCGATCAGGGGCAAAAACGGAGATGGAAATCCTCTTTTCCTCGTTATCCGCCCCTGCCCCCATCGTTACCCACGTTTCGCACTTGCCCTCTCCGTAAATAACGAGATCTCGTTATTTATCGACCTATTCGATTACACGGTCCTTCATGCACCAAGGTCCGCTGGGCTTCTGGGCTTTGACCTATCAATCGATGACGTTTCACGAGCATGCGAGCGTGTCTCTCATCGACAACGTCTTTCCCCGGCAGTTCAGATTCTTCGGCTCGTTATCGAGCAATGCCGCTGTGCGCGACCTACAGTGACCAAAACCATCGTCCCCATAACCCCCGTAAAGGTCGGCTTAGCGAGGCTGACATGCTCGACGTAGCTATCAGGGGACTCAGCGTCATCCGACACTTACTCGGAGTAGGGTTCTCGGACCACGTGAAATTTGACACGTGTTAACACTTGCTCGCGTTGTGGCGTCCGAGCGTGCTCTGGCAGCCCCTCGTGCGACGACAGATCAGCCCGAAACTCCGGGGTAACCCGTTGTGCTGTCGTCAGCGATGCCAATTTCACGTGACCTCAGGCGTGTAGTAGTTGTTGTCGCATTGTCCGGCGAATGAAGCTATGGCGGATGATGCAGCCCGCGCAAAGTCGATCCACGACAAACACATTTGGGGAATCTGCTGGTTGGTTAGTTATATGATAGCTTACATCAGAACAGAGTTCAATGAAAGGTCGTCCAGAAATTGAACGGTCCTGTTGATGACATGGTGTAGTTCCGGATGCGAGGTCATCAGCAGGATCCAATCTCAATGATGATTTCTGATCGCATACATTAGGTGTACAAATGAATAATCCATTTTTTTGTCATCTACATTCAAGGTTTATTTCAAAAGAAAGTACATTCAATTTCTCAATCGAAGTATTCGCCGTTGCTTTCTATAACTTTAAGCCATCTTTCAGGCAGCTGATGAACTCCATCTTGAAGAAATGTTACGTCTTTGGACGTGATAAAGTCGTCAAGCCATTTTCGGATCTCATCCACTGATTGGAAATGCATATCGGACAAGGTGTGTTTCATCGACCGGAAAACATGTGGTAATCGGATGGAGCAATGTCTGGTGAATATGCCGGGTGCTGCAAGACGTTCCAGTCAAGACCCATTATGATGTCTTTTGTATTCGAAGCAATGTGTAACCTGGCGTTGTCATACAACGATTTCACTGAATGTTCTCCTTCGCCAGTATACGGGCGTTTTCGTTCCAATTCTTGACGCAAGCAGATTAATTGACGTTGATAGCAGTCCGCAGTAACTGTTTCACCATACATGATTCAAAATCATCGTTGGCGCACTTTCGAGGGTTTCCAGGGCGTTGTTTGTCATTCAGCCAGAAATCACCGCTTTTAAACCGCTTAAGGGGCTATACCAGTGTGACATTTTCCAAAAATCGATTTTTTTTTCGTTGCCGTTTCGACAGTTTATACTTTCAAGAATATGAGATCAGGTTTTTATACTTTCAAGATTTTTATACTTTCAAGCATATGGAATGAGATTTTTCAAATTTGCTAACATTGTAACTCAAAGAGCAATTATCCGATTGACTTGAATTTTGAACTGAGTACTCTAGAATATATTTACTCTACAATGACGTAGGGTATTTTTAACTGGATGAAAATTGACGATTTGGCATTGAAAAAAACGACCATTTTATAGGCAAGAAAACAGACTTTTTTCATAACTACGCCATTTTGTTAGATTTTGATATTTTTCGAAAATCATACGTCATTGTACAGGAAATACCTTCCAGCTTAACGACATTTTGTCCTTTTTCGGTTTCAGCTACTCAATCGGCCGGAATCATGTCAGCAGTGGAGAAACTTTTTTTTTGGCGCCTTCGAAGGCAGCCCATAAGTCGCTTGGATCTCAATATTTATCTATGAAAAAATTATGTACTATAGGTCAAATATAGCCAAATATATTCTTAATTTTCCGAAACATTTAATCGAGTACTTTTCTTCCAAAAAAATCCCGAAAATCACCTGAATGTTTAGCGTTCACACTGGTATAGCCCCTTCAACCAAAATGCGCACACATCGTACGATACACCACCTCCGCCGAGAAAGGAAAAAATCGATTCGCACGCTCTTGCAGCATTTTTTCCTTGTTGGAATTCGTAAAGAATGCAGTGTCGTATATGCACCTCATCTGTTGCCATTTTCGACTGTACTGGACTGAACAGTTTTGAAGGTTATGTTAGGCTTTCCGGCATACCAATTGTCATTTTTAATAACTATACGTCAACTCTATATAACTGCAAAAGAGCGGGGTTATCAATTTATTTGAAAAAAATTCTTAACTGCTCAAAATAATTTGGATAATCCATTTGTACACCTAATATAATGATCTGTCATTGCAGCTAACTATAGTTTCCCTACTATTTCTTGGTGCAGTTTATTGCCTTTTCGACACACCTCGTTAGAACGTGTCAATCGATAGAAATGGTATTGGTTGTGTCCACCTACGTGCCACTGAAATGATGTCCTACAGGCTGCTAATTAGCTAGCTTAAGACCCTTCAAAGTACCATCGGCAGCTTGCGTCTCCATCACGCATACACTCCTTAGTCAATGCATAGATTATATTCAGTACTTGGTGGCGGAGGAGGTGCAAGGACCCACCGAACTGACATTTGATAGGATCAGTCAATTCCGCAAACCCTCAGCAGAATACCGTAGAATCGCTCCAAGCACGAGAGAACTGTCTCCATCTCACTTGCTCCCTTCGTTCCTAAACTCGAACGGCAAACGGCGAACAAAGACATCGCGTTTATAGTACCATCGACCAAACGATCGTCCTCTGTTCCTAATTGAGAATCCGTCCTGTCTCCTTCCCTCATCGTATCTACGCGTCTTTGCCTCGCGAGCGAAGTACCGAGATTTACTGTATAGGGACTTTGGAGCGAAGAACCTTCGAAGGCGGATTCCAAGCATTTGAAAGGCATCTTCCCCTGCGGCGAACAGGTACGAGGAATGGTTTCTAAATTGGCAGGCCCGTGCGCTTCCGCCCTTCTGACCCTTTTAACACGATGCTTCGGCATAAGTGCAACCGGATCAATTTCTATCAAGCTCCAGCTTCGAAATCGTGAAGCTACACTCGGCTGGCTATTACGTGCGGCTTTAGCACCACTGTACTTCCGCTATCGCTACTAACGCCGCCGGTTAACCGCCCAATTCGGGAGATACGCCCGTTATAACCGGTACCACTTCCGGAGGCCACAGAATTAGAGCCAAGCTCCGATGACTCGGGGAATCCAATCTCCTTGCAACTTACCAATTGATCTCTCTCCCTCAATCTCGCTTTCTCTCTCGGCAAGCTCACCGAGGTAACGAGAAATTCCTCGTGCTCGACTCCCACCGTGTTCCTAACTACGTGTACCTACGTATATCAAGACACTGTCCGTCGGATGTGAAATTCCACCAATTTCACTGCATACGATCGGACCTGCCCATTCCCGTGTGTGACACGAATGATCACTTCACGTCCTTCATTTCCATCTACCAATGATGTTCTTTCCGCAATCAGGGAACGTCACGTTTGGCTCATAAATGTTCCATTATACAGCGTTGGAAGTTCACGTGTGAGAACGGCTTAGCACTATATTCTCGTCATTCCTGTCACACGGCCTAGACGATACGATTATCAATATAATACTGTCATTTTCTTTTTAAATCCGTAGTGATTTTTTCATCCCCTGAATACAATTTCACCATTGATTCCCCCATAGCCTCAATTGCTGTTGAATATCGTCAAATATGTGTGTGAAACATGTTTTTCACGTTTGGCGGGGGTCATTTTGAGCTTTCGACAAAAATTACGTGTTATTCGTGACTGGCGGAAAATCTCGCATCGGATAGACCCTTAAAATAGTGACAAAATTCTTCAACCCTTTTGGTCATTTTTTTTATCGCCAATATTCTGAAATTATAAACAGCCGTAGCGCAGGTACTGTTTAAGTTGCAAAGATTGATTGGGAAGGTTCCGCCGAGGATTTTGGTAGACTTGGAGAATGCCGTTTGATTCATCCCGATATCTCCATTAGTTATCCCGTGAAAAACACTTGAAAAATCGCTAGGAAAAGGGTAAATTAATGAATCGACGGTACGAATGTGAAATTCTGCCAAAAATTGAAAAATCATCGTAGCTTCATCAATCGAGCGGTACTTTTTGGCGAAGACGATTGCAAAGAGAATACGTACAGAGCGGAGTTTAAAATCGGAACGGCGAATAAATGAGTGGCGATTGAGTGACACTTATTTTTGGCTGACAGGCGAGCAAAAATTGGATTTAAATTTTTTTTCTAAGTCTATCGATTTATTTTCCCCCGTGAATACAAATTCACCATTAATTGACCCCAAAAACCCCAACTTTTATTTAAAAAATCGTCGAACCTGCGTGGAAGTGCATTCTTCGCATTTAGCCACCGCAATCTTAAGCTTTCGACGAAAACTCCTTGAGATTTTCAATCGGCGGAAAGCTTCTCATCGGATAGACCCTCCAAATGGTTCAAACGTCAAGAAAAAAAGGTCGGCCTTTCTGGCGAACGTTCCAAAACTGTCAAAGTCGTCTAGCATTAGCAGAATTCCCATTTTGTTCCACGGGAATCAGTAGATTACCTGCAGACAAAACTGCAAAATCAGCCCGTGACATGCTTCACTCTAAGGGTGGTTCCAGCCATAAAACCGTTTTCCCGCCGAAAAAAAAACTTTCCAATAGTTTTGAAGGCTCTGTTATACACATGAGATCGAACCAAATCGAAGGCGGACACCAAAGTGACGTTCCTTGTCAGTGATGATGTCCAGTGATATTTGTTTGGACCTTTGCAGCGTAGCCTCTTTTCAGCAGGTTACAGGATAAAAGGATTTGAAATGCGCGGACCATGTCCTCCACTGCACTTTCGCCCCACTCTCATCCACGCTTCGACTGCACTATCTTGCCGCTGTTCTTTTCATCGAGAAAGAAACTCCCCCTAACCTGATAACGATGCGCCACGTTATCCACAAAAGCACGGAAAATCGGGTTCTTCGTCTCTGATGCTGGTCGCGTATAGCCCAGAATCTTCCCGCGTTGTCTTTTTTCGGCTGTGCACTTTTCCAATCCTCTCTCCCCCTCCCCCTCTCCCTCTATTCTTCCAATCAAACCAAATTCTTATAATGTAAAGTGATGAAAATTCCTCAAAAGAATAATTGAAAAAAAAATTAAACTAAGAGTGACACGCCTTTCTTTGAGGGGTTGTTTCCGCCCTTAAAAACGTTTTTCCGCAGAAAAAAAATTACGTGTCTAATAGTTTTCAATGCTTTATCACATATATGACTTCGAACAAAACCGAAGGCGGACACTTAAGTGATGTTCCTTGTTAGACGATTGGCTTATCAAGTTGCTGGTATTGAGAACGAAACCATTTTTATATGCGAAAAATGCCAATAATTCTTGTCCCATCGTGCTCCCAGTGTTTTTTTTTCAACGTGCCTCGAAATGGGGTAAGATGGGCAAAATAAATGTTTAATTGAAAATATATATTGTATACTAACAATAAGTAAGACCGATTTTTTGTTTCCAAAATTAAAATATTAATTTGATTAATTTGATTAATGTGATTAATTTCATTAATCTTGATTAAACTTGATTAGTGCGATTAATCTTGATTAATTTAATGAATCTAAAATGTTGATTAGTTTGAAAGAATAATTAAACCTGACTGATTCATATCTGTTGTTTTATTTGAACATGATCTAGCGTTCTCAATTTGCACCAACTTCCCTTAGGGGTTGCTCGCCTCTCAAATTCCTCGCTTGAAGAGGAAAAGCGTCGATCGTCTTACCCGGACCACTTTAATCTCCTATTATCTTGGGACTTCTCAACTTCACCATGTTCCTCTTTCACTCTCGGCTCATTAAAGGCTTTGCAACGATGTCTCGTTATATCGGATCGATCAAACGATTGGAGTCCCACTAAACGAAGCGCGTTGTGCAAGGCTAAGGGCCACCCTCCCCTTCAAGTCCGGATCACCGCAGCCAATATTCTTACGAAAGGCCACCGAATCAGCCTTCCACCATCACCTCCCCATTTTTGGATCCAATAAATTCGATTACATCTCGCGTCGGCTCGAATCAATTTGAGGTGATAAGACCGCCGAAAATTTGATGACGCGCGGTGTACACACGACAGGTATGGCGTATTATACGGTCGTGTCTTCGAGGCTCTCCGCGGATCCATGGATTTACGAGAGCAACGGCGGCGAGCATGTCCGAACTGCAGGTCGTCCGTCACCACGAGATATTCCACGCTTCGTTAAGGCGCGCGCAAATCTTCTCGTGCCACGGAAATTTTCGTCGGCGTCGTTAATCTCGCGACGTCTCGGCCTCGTTGCGGGGCTTCTTCTCCCTTTCTTTTCTACACTGCCTTCAAGAAATAAGGAGGATATTATTCACGGAAAAAAACGGACCTTAAGCAAAACGCCATCATTACGGTACCGTTTCGCTATCAATGTTGTCTTTTTTGCCCTTACATCAGCCAATATGAATCATACGAAAAATCATACCAATTATGCCGCACAAAAGGAAAGACACTGCGGGAGGGGAAAAAAAATCTGTTTCAAGGGGCTGTAGCAGTGTGAACGCTGAAAATTTGGGTGATTTTCGGGATTTTTTTGGAAGAAAAGTACTCAATTAAATGTTTTGGAAAATTAAGAATATATTTTTGGCTATATTTGACCTATATCACATAATTTTTTCATAGAAAAATATTGAGTTCCAAGCGATTCATGCGCTGCTTTCGGAGGCGCCAAAAAAAAGTTCCTCCACTGCTGACATGATTCCGGCCGATTGAGTAGCTGAAACCGAAAAAGGAAAAAATGTCGTTAAACTGGAAGGTATTTCCTGTACAATGACGTAGGGTTTTCGAAAAATATCAGAATCTAACAAAATGGCGTAGTTATGAAAAAAAGTCTGTTTTCTTGCCTATAAAATGGTCGTTTTTTTCAATGCCAAATCGTCAATTTTCATCTGATCAAAAATATCCTACGTCATTCTAGAGTAAATATTTTCAAGAGTACTCAGTTCAAATTTCAAGTAAATCGGATAATTGCTCTTTGAGTTACAATGTCAGCAAATTTGAAAAATCTCATTACGAGAGAAACGCGTTTAAAGATTTAATTATCGATTTTCGCAAGATAAGATGATTAGAGATAAGGCCTTGAAATTTTTACAGGATATTCTTGAAAGCAAAAACGGCCGAAAAAGGCAAAAAAAAATCGAATTTTTGAAAGTGTGATACTGGTATAGCCCCTTGAATGTAGTCATATCCGAGGCTTTGTACATGCCTCGCTTTGGTTGTCTTGTGTCTCGTGGGTATGCAGGGATGGCATTTGCGAACAGGCCTCTCCCTCATTGAGAGGCTCCGCAGTTGGAATATCCGCAGTGGAAGTCAGAGGGTAGGAGGAACGCTGAGTGGATAGTGAAGCGGGAGAGGAAGCAGAAGACGGGGCAGTCGAAAACAAAAAGGAAGGAACGCGATAGAATGCAGCTGAGGAAGATGCAGTTCAAAAAGAAGGAACTCTGCATACAGGCTTGATACTTCGCGCGCGCGCCCGACTCGCAGTAATATTTCCCTAAGTATAACGTATGCTCTTAATCCTGGGATTTATGCGGCCGGAATTAACACGCTTCTTGCGGTCGCCCTGGCCCTGGCACGACGTTACCGTGGGTGCGGCGTTTAAGCGCTAGGCCTGTATCTACTTGGTCGACTTGATACTCGAAACCCGCAGGGGACTTAACGCGCTGCGGTGCTTGACAATCGCCGAGGCTGCAGAAGTTTAACCAGCACGAGTTGGCCGGCTCGCTCTGTAACTCACACCAACTTAACCTCCGATATCGTCTTGAGTCCCTTTATACCGACTTTGCACGCATTTGTACACGCCAGGATTAGTTCGTGACGATGCAACATATTTAACCATCTTACGAACGTTACCGGCCGAACACATCTGGTTCAGGCCCACGAAGGCCTCCCTCAAGGATCATCCATGAATCTTTTATCCAGGCGTCGCGTGTCCGTCGTGTCAGCGATTCCGAGCTGAAGTGACTACCGTGTGACACATGAGTGCGAGAGAGATGGCTGGAACGTTCGGACAGAAGATAGTCGGGTCGGCATCTCTGAATTCTACAGTGTGTGACATTTCATTTTTTTTTTCGAAAAAACCAACCGATCTATGAAAAAGCTCAGTACGAAAATGTTTGGGGTTGACGATTGGCCGGAAAACCAAGCAGGGTAAAATTGTTTTTTGTCATCGGGCCATACAAATTGACAGTGCGTTGATTCGTTGATTTGTGAAGTTGACAGCGAGGTACGAAGGAAATAGTTGCAGTTCCTCAGTCCTGTGCAGGGATGCAAATAATGCATTCATTTTTGTAATGCATTAGCGTTTTCGTTATTCATTACATTTTGTAATGAAAAAAAATGCATTACCCATTACATTACGTTCAGTAATGTAACAAATTTCCATTATTCATTACATTGCCTTTTGTAATGTGACATATTTTCATTAGCCATTACAATGTAATGTGTAATGGAATTTTTTTACATTACAAAGTCCAATGTAATGAGCAATGCAAATATTTTACATTACAAAATGTAATGTAATGAGTAATGGATTTTCTTTACATTACAAAATGTAATGTAATGAGCAATGCAATTTTTTTACATTACAAAATATAAAGTAATGAGTAATGGAATTTTTTCACGTTACTAATGCAACGCAATGTAAAAAATCTCTACTCATTACAATGTAATGAGGTTTATTATTCGTTTCCCATTAGGGGCAGTGGTTTTTTGCACTGGGTCGATCTGATCCAATGGGAAACGAATAAAAATCCATATTACCTTGTAACGAGTAATGGAGATTTTTTACATTACATTAGTAATGTAATTAAATTCCATTGCTCACTACTTTATATTTTGTCATGTAAAAAATTCCATTACTCATTAAATTAAATTTTGTCATGTAAAAAATGCACATTGCTCATTACGTTACACTTTGCAATGTAAAAAATTCCATCACCCATTACATTGGACTTTGTAATGTAAAAAAATGTCCATTACCTATACAATGTAATGTGTAATGAAATTGTTTGTCATCACACATTACATTGCATTTTGTAATTAAAATGTACAAACATTACAAAACATTACAAACATTACAAAAACATTAAACATTACAAAATGTAATGTAACGAGCAATGGAAATGTTTTACATTACAAATTCCGATGTAATGAGTAATGGACATTTTTTACAATACAAAATCCAATGTAATGAGTAACGGAAATTGTTTACATGACAAAAGATAATGTAATGAGTAATGGAATTTTTTCACATTACTGAATGTAATGTAACGAGTAATGAGATATTTTTTCATTACCCATTAAAAAAGTAATGAATAATGCATTACCATTTCATTACAAATTTCGCAACCCTGGTCCCTTGATCGTAGTCTCGTGTCAAAGGAACTGCTATCATTGGGGCCCGAATGTCTTCGGAACAGTTGATGTGGCCATCGTTGCGAAACGCTTGGCGGGATGAAGGCGCAGACTCCTATGGGGACTATCAAAGATTCAGTGTGTGTACAAAGGGTCTTTAACAGAATTCTCTTCCTCTCTCGCTCTCTCATCCGGCAGTACAATACAGCGAATAGAGCGGTGCGCAGGTCTAATGCGCCCATTTAACACACTGAAAGAGGTTCTTCTCTCGCGTGCTGGGGTCTTGCCGGAACATCGGTAACGCAGCCCCCTTAAATGCGCGTCGTCGCACTCCTCCTGATATTCGTCCGCCTCGAAAGTCCTTCTTGCCCTGGCTCGGCGCGATTTATTCCATTATCCTTTCGGCATGTGTGTGTGTGTGGGTCGCGTGCTACGACTTCAGGGAATCTATGTCCTCATGAATGAAAGCCTGTGGCTTGAAGGCACATCCGTACCCTAACGCCGCCAGGTCTCGTCTCGTCAGTCAAGCGCTTTCCGAACGCTCGATCGAACCCCCATTCGTTCCTATTGCTTCGTTTCTCTCCGATGATTTCAAACGCAGAGAACTGCCTAACCTGCTCCACATTCTTCTGTCGTAACTCGGAAAGCCTGCTGCCTGGAATTCCATGCAAGTGAGACAGGAGATCGGATCGTAGCACCGGCTGCAAACAGGCTTTGCTTCTGTATCTATTATAAATGCAATCTTACCTTATTTAGGCGTTACCCACACTTGTAGCGCAAAAAAAGGCCTTTTTCATGAATTTTTTTAAAGAAAACTACAAAACTTTTTTAATGGATCGATATACCATCTTAAAGAACACATCTTGAAGAACTTTCAGCAATTTTTTTATTGAAAAATATTACATTGTTTAGTGGCAAATGGCCGTCAATGAAATAATGTTTTTATATACACGGTTTGCGGTGACCAACATTGCGGCGAAGTGGATCATCTGAAAAAAAATGCGGATGGATTTAGTCAAATATAAGTATAAACTAGTCTTTAATCGAAGGATTTTAAAAAATATTCAGTTTTCACAAAATGGCGGACAGTCAAAGTTAATGGTTCGATTTTAACGAAAAAAAACGGCCGTTTTTTTGGCTATAAAACGGCCATTTTTTTCGAAAAAAAAAATCGAACGATTGAAGACTACATTTTTATGTATTAAATAAGCCTGCAAAATTTCAAGAAGATCGGTTCATTAGTGTTCGAGTAATCTTGGTCACCGACTTCAGAAATGCCATTTTGAGAAAAACGCGTTTAAAGTTTCTCTTTCAACGCTCTTTCAACGCGGATTCTTCTCTTTCAACGCTCATACCTCAGTCAATTTTGTTCGCATCGACTCGAAATTTTCAGGACATATTCTCAGATACTTATACTTCAAAAAAATGCAATAAAAAAAATCGATTTTTTCAAAATCGCAAGTGGGGGTAACCCCTTAAGGGAGAATATCAGTGTAACAGGCTGAAAAATGAGGAATTTTTTGGGATTTTTTTTTTGAAAAAACGGCTCGATCAAATTATTTGAAACTTGGTGTATTAATTATTGAGGTAATGAAGCATACAAGGAAATTTTTATTTTTATGTTTAGTACATTTTATTAAGCAGAGGAGCGGTCGCAAAATCGCGTCTCAAAAAGACTCCCCGACGGTTGACAGCATAAGTGCCACAGCAAGCACGTGAAATCAAAAATTCAAAAAGATTATCAAATTATAATAGTATAGCTATCGCAGCATCGTAGGAAATTTGAAAATTTTGATTAGAAAGAAAATGGCGGCCATTTAAAATAAAGTTCGAATGTTACACAAAAATTTTGCAGGAAATTGTTAATAAAAAAAAGTAAACAATTTTTAAAAAACTACGATGCTACGATAGCGATAAGTTTTCTGAAGAGAATCCTTTTTGAATGAAGTCGATTGGACAAAATTTGACAGAGTTATGCTGTCAACCAGTTCAAAAAACACGGTTTCGAGAAAAACGCGTTTAAAGTACAGAAAGGCCCGTATAGAAGGCTCTGAGAGCGTCGACGCAGGGTGCCAATTTCGAATACTTCTGAGCCGAAAATTGTTTTGAAAATTTGTAGGCATATTTTTAAAGGCCAAAACTATTTATTTAAGCAAAAAAATCGATTTTTTTTCACACTGATATTCCCCCTTAATAGCTTTACAGAATTTTTCAATTTTGTAAAGCCTAAAATATTCCTAACCGTTCAGGCGAATGGAATCAAAAATAATTAATAAATGGAACATTTATAAACGTATATAAGGCCTCAGAAAAGGAACTTCGACGAGGAACACCGTCAGTAATGACTCACAAAAAGTAACTGAAATGCGAAACACCTCCTTTGCTCACTCAAAAAAGAAACTGAAATGCC
Organism: Ophion ellenae; assembly: GCA_963210295.1. Lineage (NCBI taxonomy): Eukaryota > Metazoa > Arthropoda > Insecta > Hymenoptera > Ichneumonidae > Ophion > Ophion ellenae. The sequence continues at coordinate 37,900,552 of OY723389.1, read as the reverse complement.
GAACACCTTTTTTAATCACTTGAAAAATGAACTTGAATTAGGGTTTCGGCTTTTCAATCACTTGAAAAAGGTACTTAAACGAGCAACACTTTTTTTTAATAACCTAAAAATCGGCTTAGAATAAAAACACCAGTTCCAATGACTTGGAAAACAAACTCAAATGAGATACGACTTCATTATCGCCGTAAAAAATCACTTAATGTCTTAATTGGTATTGCTTTGGATCACAATTTTTCAATTTCTTTTTCCTTTCTCTGTTTTAGGTAAGTACCTTGCATACTTCCCGCAACGATACATGTAAAAAGATCGACTCAGTCGGCACCAACGGCCACCGTCACGTAAGTAAATGACATTTTTCACGCTTTTATTCAGTAACGCAGCGTTACGAGTTAGTGGAGAATTTATTTTTCAAAATAATGTAAAAAACACTTCGCATCACTTGTCGTGCAGTCAGGACGAAATAAAAAATATGACGAATGCCTTCCTAGGCATTTCATAATGAGTGACCTGGCTACGTTGCCCAAGTCACGGGACTGCATAGCACAGAACGTCAGCCACCCACAAGTTTGCTAGCCCCCTATACAAGTACTGTATTAATCCTCTTACGGATTCGGGAACACTTAACTAATGGGGCCACTCCTTAAGAGGGTGGTTAATTTCGCCACAGGTTAAAAGCAACTTGCCTCAGGACCTAACCCATCGCGTTATCTTACCCGAGGGCGGTTTTTATTATCCCAAGCATCCTTAACGAATATGCTCACTAATAAAGCGCGCAATAACCTTCCAGCATAATAACACTACATCATTGAACCAGCAAGTCGTATATATCTGTAAGTTTTATCGTGGGTACGGGCTCTAAGGATTTTTATGAAATGGGGTTAATCTGCCCGGTTGCGAATGTGCGAAAAGCGATTTCCCTAGATCCCGATTTCGGAAAATCGCATTTAGGGGTTTAAGGCAGTATTGTTGTCTAGAAATTCGAAAAAATCGTTTTTCTTTCGTTTCATTATTCTGCAGACTTTTCTGAACCGTCTGTGAAATCCGTTTAATGATGATCATAAAATAAGCTGAGTTATAGGAATTATAAGAAGTACGCTAAGGGAGCGCGGTCGAGGCGCAGCGACTTTAAACGCCTTTCTCTCAAAACTATGCTTTTCAAATCGGCAACCACCATATCTTGATAACCGATTGGCTGAATGAGCTTAGATTTGCCATATACCTTCAGTAGAGTGTTTTTCAACGTTGGTAGCAGAATTAAATCCGTTTTTTTTGACTCGCAGAATGGTCAGAAAATACGAAAAATTAATAATCAAAGTTTACCATCCCGCTATTTTGTAAATTTTTCTTTTACTGAATCTGGTAGCAAACATCACAACACTCACACAGATTAAGAATATGTTTGGTTTTTCGGATTCATACAACGTCCACCACACTCATCGCCAATTGGGGGCGTCTTCCGTCCACCGTTGCAAACAAGTACAAAAGTACGTTATAACAAATTATTTTAAATTTGTACATATTCTTGAAGGATCAATAAACATGTGTATTTTTTATTGTTTTTTTTTTAAGTTATTCCATCCTGAAAATCACCACCAAAACAGCATTCCAGTTAACAATACTGCCTTAAACAACCAGATTTATTTCCACCCACTAATAATGTATGAAGAAGAAAATTAATGAATTCGTGATGAGTCGTACCTACATGATGATTCTGACTTCTCACTGCGATCTTAGCAAAATGACGCAGTAAAATATGCATTTTTTATGCGCCTCAGCAAAATATGCATTTTTTACAGACAAGCGGCCTCTTTATTGAGGGGTCTTCTCACTTTAGACGCTAAAAATGGCTGTTCTCGTGAATTTTTGGATATTCAACACATTCAAAACATTTCATTTGTTTATTTAAGTCACTATTTATAGCCGAAAATGCTAGTTAAAAAAAAGTTGGTCTGCGCTGTAGATGAAATCTCGGAGATGGATCATCCGAAGCAAAGAAATCAAATGGTTTTATATTCAGTATGTTAATGGCTATAGTGCATATAATACGTTTTTTGATATATGCAAAAATAATAAAATAGCGGACATTTTCCGAAAAAACGTGTTTTTTCACCGTTTTTTTTAAAATGAAATATAAAAAATATCAAAACAAATAGTTGTAAAGAATATGTGGTTAAAATTTCGTAAGGATCGGTCCAGTAGTTTCGAAGCTTTTATCAACAAGCCGTCGAAAAACGTTGTTTTGAGAAAAACACGTTTAAAGTTTGTTTGAGTTACATAAATACATTTAAAAAATTTTAATGCATTTTGAAAGCTTATTTATTAAGTGTAACAACTTTTATATCAATACCTACAATATAAACCTATAAAAAAAAGTAATGAAAATACCCTTTTTTAGCATCTAAAGTAAGAACACCCCTGAATTAAAAAAAACAGTAGCAGGTACGAATGAATCACGAAGGTGAATGGCAGTATTTCTTTCGATTGCGAGTCCATGGCAATTCCGTTTCAGCAAATACCGTCCTTCCTTCGGGAGTTCAATAGACTCGATATTCGCGACCAAATTTTGCTGTAGTCGCGAGTTCTTCACGTGGGGTGTTTACGAATGAGACAAAATTGAAATGTGCGGGCTTAGAGGAGAGAATCTGAGAAACGCATGGACGATCCCGATCGAGAGCAATTACGATGAGAAAAAAAAGGGATGGGGGGAAGAAAATTCTCAAGCCGGAAGGAACGAAGCCAGACGCTGCTCGTCGAGGTCTACCGCGGTCGTTTGCCCTCGCCTCTGCAACTTCGAAGCCTGAGGAATAACGCGAGTACTCGATAGTGTACGTATATACATATATACACATTGTATATAGAAACGAATCGCTCCATAAGCATGCTTTCCAATCACGCGAATTAACATTTTTAATTTCCGTCCGCGCAAGGCAAGCCGGGTGAGGGCTTGCTTGCTTCCGTTCTCTTTTTCCCCTCTTCCACACTGGGGCCTCATCTGTGCTTTTGGCGCAACTGCTTTCCAGCTTACCGTCTCTAACCGCGACCATCGCTGGCTGGCGCTCTTTTAATTAACTCCCTTTTCTCGCTTCTTACATCGACGTATCGCCGCTCCTTCGATATCGATCGCCATTCGCTCGCCGAAGTATCTTCGCTATCCGGACCACATCGAGACTCGCGGACGTTGACAATTTTCACTCTCGTTATTTTTCTTCGTTTTTTTACCGCGAGAACCCGCGGCAAACGAAGATAAATTAATCGTCGGTGATTGGTTTTGCTCGTGTTTTCACTCCGCCGAGAACTTATACAATTCGCGTAATGCACAAAATCATCGGTGCAAAAGTAAAACGCGATGTTAAGGGGTCTTCTCACTTTGGACGCTAAAAAGGCTATTTTCATGAATTTTTTGATAGGTTCATATTATAGATATTCATATTAAAGTTGTTACACTTAACAAATACACTTTCGAAATGCGTAGACACATATGTTTTTATGTATTTATGTAACCCAAACAACGGAACAACGTTTTTCGACGGCTTGTTAATAAAATCTTCATAACTACTGAACCGATCCTTATGAAATTTTAACCACATTTTCTTTACAACTATAGCGCACATAAAAGATTTTTTTATTTTGATATTTACAAATTTTTTGCCAAAAATGGTGAAAAACACGTTATTTTTCGAAAATCATTCGCGATTTTGTTAATTTTGCATACATCTATATATATATATATATATATATATATTCATCAACAAGCCGTCGAAAAACTTAGTTTTGAGAAAAACGCGTTTAAAGTTTGTTTGGGTTACATAAATACATTACACATTCTTTTAAATGTATTTCGAAAGTGTATTTATTAAGTGTAACAACTTTTATATCAATACCTACAATATAAACCTATCAAAAAAAGTCATGAAAATAGCCTTGCTTAGCATCTAAAGTAAGAAGACCCCTGAATGAAAAAATAAATACAGTAGCAGGTACGAATGAATCACGATGGTGAATGGCAGTGTTTCTTTCGATTGCGAGTCCATGGCAATTCGGCTTCAGGAAATATCGTCCTCCCTTCGGGACTACAATCGACTCGATTTTCGCGACCATTATATATATATATATATATATATATATATATATATATTGTTAATTTTGCATACATCAATATATATATGCATATATATTGATATATGCAAAATTAACCAAATCGCGGACGATTTTCGAAAAAACGAAAAATCACGTGTTTTTCACCGTTTTTGGCAAAAAAAAATTGTAAATATCAAAATAAAAACATTAAAATCCTTTATATGCGCTACAGCTATAGTTGTAAAGAATATGTGGTTAAAATTTCATAAGGATCGCTTCAGTAGTTTCGAAGATTTTGAACCTTATATATATAAATATATAGGGTTAAGTTTGAAAAATCAATAGCATCTTATTTGATAGAACTCTTTAATTATAACGATATCAACTAATTGATATACTTAATGCGATGCAAAAAATAATTATAGGAATTCATTTGGTTTCTTATGCCATATCTTCGACCTAGGTGTTACAAGTACTCGGTAGCATAGGGGCAGCGTGCGTAGCTATAGGTAGGATGGTCCTAGGTTCAATACCCATATGGGCGAAATATTTTCTTCGAACAAAAAACATTTCAGCAGGCCAAGGTATGGCGAATTATGATACAAAACCATTGTAGTAGAACGCCAAATTAAGTGGTTCATTTCATTTTGGATTTTTGAAATATTTTATGCATATATAAAACTTGGATTTACAGTGTATATTGTAAGCAAATAAAGATTTATTCGAATTGAATCTTTATTTATTCAATTTAAAGATATTGAATATTCAAAAAGAATAGCTGAAACGAATAAGATCATTGTAGGCCGTGAGACATGGAAAAAACATATTGGATTTAAAAAGGGTACTATTTAAATTAAATATTTCTTTCTGATCAGACAACCTGATAGGGGCCTCATAAGGCAACTAGGTCAGGTCCATATGTGACACAGCATTACATTTCCTAGTAGGGTCCTTTCAGGCTGCCTTATTAGTGCCCTAGCAGGGCAGTCAGGCGACCTGAACGTGCCCTGATTTGGGCCCCATCTAAATTTCTACGCGGGTATGTGCGATGTCCCCAACAAATCTCTACATACACGAGGGTGCATCTTCGACTCCCCGCCAAATTTGTGCACGTATCTCGAAAGGATATTTTTTCTTGGAAGATTCAACAAATTCCGGTTGAGAATTTAAAATAAAATGTTTCAATTTAAAAAAATTCAATTAATTTACACAAATAAACGTGCCTACGAGAATTTCGTAGGCATCGTTCAATGACGAACACGTTCAATTACGCAAGAAGGTTCAAACCTTTAATATGATAATAATTGTCGGTTGCACACCGCACGGCGCACGTTTAGAACTCACTCGACAACTCCGTGTATAGCGCACGTGTGTGTACACGTATGTGTCACCACGGGGTTCCTTAATGGCCTTTAACTTCAACTAGATGGTCTCGTGAATAACCACCGGCATGTCTGGCGCGCGAGCCATTTTCCACGCTGCCTCATCGTTCGTCCCTGGTTTCCGCGTCACAATGGAAAACTCGTAAAATTCCTTGGGAAATTTTAGTGGCTCTTCGCGGCTCCCGTGAATCCCGGCATCTTCGTCTCCGTCCGCGGATTATATATGGCCCTCAAGCTCGGCTAAAGTGCGTTCATGCTTGTTGTAGCTAAACTCGCGACTCACTGGTTTGATCTCTTACTCCTGCATCGAAGAATAATGGGGAAAGAAGTGAGGTGTCAATTGATCCACCAACGAATGATCATGAGTTTGATCCTAGACAATTGGTCCATAACAGATATACCCATTGACAAAGTGATACACGAACAATTGATCCTCGTATAAGGTGACCCATAGCAAATTGATCCATGAACGTTCGATCAATCCAATTTTGTTTGATTAGTATTAGTTTACATGATCAACTTAGAAATATAGCGTGGAACTTTTTGAGAGTTCAATTGAAGCCTTTCAATGTATTTCGGAAGATTTTACCTATACAAATGCCTCAAACTTTTTTTGGGATCCTTATATACCGACCTTCAATGTAAATTCACAGAAAAAGATTTAGTATAGTAATAAAAATAGGGGATTAAACAATATTAAAGACAAGGAAAAAAGGAATAAAAAGAAAAGAGAACTTAAAAAACGAGTTGTTTTTTGAGGACTTCCCTGCAGAAAAACTTCCATTCCACAATCGACTCGTCAATGGTGTTGAAGTTTGAATCGTCGCAACACAACGAAAGCTTAGTGGACCGAACTTTTTTTGGTATATTTAGACTACAAAAATCACTCAACCATTTTTGAGGACCTTCATAAAAAATCAACAGTCTGAGGTTGCTGTCGGATGATAAATAAAGTAGAGAAATAAAAAAATTAAAAGTAATTTCTTTGCATTCCAACGATGCAAACTTCAACACCATGCAAGGTTCTCTTTCACTGTTCGATATCCTAATTTTTTCGTTTATTTCGCTTCTCTTTTATTTTATTATTTTCTTATTTTTATTAAAAAAATCCTTTAATTTTTCCATTTCCTTATTTTTATTATTATTAAAAACATTTTCTCGTAGATTTATATTGTAGATCGTTGAATAAGTTTTTTTTATGGTCAAGACATTCTTATAGGTAAAATATCCCAAAAGAAATTAAAGGAATTCAGGAATATTAATTTTCATTGCATTCCAACGATGCAACCTTCCACTTCATGGTCTTTAACGTCCACGTAATGCAACCACGTATCATTATCAATGGCCATACATCAATAATTCAATGCATCAGAACGAAAACATTATTACTATTCCCCCAAAAAGCGAAAAGTTTCATCAAAAATTCGAACTCGAACTCGATCCTATTTACCATATACAAAACCGTTGACTAACATTGATTTATATTTATCAATATCCTCGATCGAGGTTTGGTCTGTGGATTCCCCGGCTGAATTGCCAAAGAATCGAACTGCCCTCGTTCAATTTCCAGAGGATCCAGTAAATTCCGAATGAAAAGTTCATAGTCCGAATGATGGAGTATAAAAATACAGGTCCAATCCGCTTCATCCCATTTGCAAGAGGATCAATAAATCCATCCCAGGGGAGCCGTGATTTCCAAGACATTCGACTTCGCGGAGCGTCCCCGCGATATCCTACTGCCCCATACTCAACGTTAGGTGAGCCCCAATATCTTCGGAATCACCTCCTGACGTATGTCACCACATTGGTACAAGAATCATTTCGAGGACCGTCCCCTCCCCAAAAACGAACGCATGATCGCGTAAAACGTCGATTACCTGCAAATCGGATCGTCATACGTGCGGAAACATAAGAATCCGTGCGTAAGCAAAATGGAGCAACGCTCACGCAAGCTCGTCGAATCACTCGCGTGTGTCAGGACGAAGAGCAAAAAAGGTACAAAACTCGTGTGCGTGCACGTAAATTGCGAATATCGGTACAAACGTCGAATGCTGAGCGGAAAAAAAGTAATCCGCATCACTCACGGAACAAATGTAACGCGGATTAAATCGTGCTCCTTTTTTATAGCGATCGATATAAACATGCATATACGTCGTGTCGTACACGTCCCGCGCCCAGGCAGTGTAAATATGAACGATTAGCCTACCATCCATCAGTCGACACGAGTTGCAGAGACACATATGTATATATCGAGGATCAAGTGAGGCAGGAGGTAACCGCAACCCGTTGGCGCGTATACTCTCGCGTGTGTTCGCGGTTCACCGAGGTTTTTGGGCTCTATAACCCCCCCCCCCCCGGGTGAAAGGGGGGGGGGGCATCGCCTCCATTTACTCTTGTACGTTGAACTTGGGCACACCTGCGACCGCAGTCCTAATTTATCGTCCCTGGATTTCGCGATTGACCGATCAAGAATTGCGGGCTCTTTCGCATAGTCGAAATAAAAACCGAAGCAAATGGCCGGACGGTAAATGCAATTGCACGCGTAGGAAGCGTTCACCCAGCTCCGTATGCGAAAGAACAATCGAGGCTGATGGTATCATCGATATCATCGAATAGGCACTACAACGTCGTCGTGACTTGGAGCGTATAATTCTGTGCGACGCTCGCTGCAAGGGATACTTCTATCTGTGAGGCGAAAAAAGAGAGACGAGGATTTTGAAAAATTAGGACGTTGGATGGTGAGGTTGGATGGTGAAAGTGCAATGATGACACTTGTACATCTTTGTCTTACTCACAAGGAACATCACTTGAGTGTCTTCGATGTTGTTGGAACTCATGGGACGAAGCATTGGAAACTATTAGACGAGTATTTTTTTATCGGCGGAAATCTGGTTTTAGGGGAGAAACTACCCTTCAAAGAAAGGCAAACCACCCCTTTATTTTTTTGGTTCAATACTGCTGTAGTGGATATTTCATCGCTTTACCGTGGAAGAACTTTGGTTTTTGTTTCATTCAGATCGGTGGACTGCTTGTGGGTGGAACTGCAAAGTCACCCCTCGAGACGCCTTTCTTTAAGGGTGGTTTTCTTTCCCAAAATCTGCTGCTGATAAAAAAAATACGTTTCTAATAGTTTTCGATGCTTTATCACATATTAGGTGTAGTAAAAACAAATCCATTATTTTTGCCATTAAGTTCATGCAAAAGTAATGAATTTCTTTTCACTACACCTAATATATTAGTTTTAAGACAATCAAAAGCGGACACAGGTGAAATTCTTTGTCAGCTGGGTTCAAGGATGAGCTGTGACTATTCTTTCATCCTTAAAATTTTGATCGATGATGAGCTTGGTCCCCAAAAAGCAGGTTAATTAAATTTGTTTTTTCGCGACTATTGGGATGTCGAAGTTGGGATTCTACACACAATCAATACACGGTCTGGCCAAGATTGAATTTTTTTTCATTAAAAAATATTGGTAAACAATGAAGTTATTATTATTCAAACGAAGCGCTGCGGTCGCTGCATGGCCAATCGCTGTAGTTAGTTCTGGCAACTAGAGAGAAGAGAAAATTTTTAAATGTACTTCTAGTATGATAATGCAGCGTTCGTATGACCGGATTCTTATTTTTTTTTTTTTTTTTTTTTTTTATTACGCAAATGGCAGCTACAGGAAAAAAAAGTTTAATTTGCGAGATAAAAAAAACTGTAATAATTTTTTGTCAACAAATGGATTAATATGAGAAAAATCATCCGGTTATACGATAGGATGTATTTTATGAACTATGCTCTGTCCGAGTTTTAAGTGAATCGAATAAATAGAATTTGAATTAAAAAAAGGTTGCTAAGAACGGCGAGGCGGTTTGCCATAATCAGTGGGCGACCTGACCCATCACAAAAATCGTCACACCTCGGTCAATTTTTGCAATTTTTACAAAATCTTTATTGCAAATCAAAGTCAAGATCTTAAGCCATAAACCTTAATGAAAAAATCGTATTCTTTAAAGTTCAAGCTTATGCGGAATCCCGAATAAATATATGGCAGAAAAAAATTGTTCGCCCCCTACGCCCTACTTTCTGTACCTTTTCCGGGAGTTTTATCCACACACATTGTTTACAGTAAAATTTACGTATAGTATAAATAATTTAAATGAGCGTTCGAATAAAAGAATCTGTTAAAATATTCTTCTATTTTTCAAAGAATTATTTTAATCAGGCGACAGGTGCGAGGCATTTTTTAATCAAATACTCAAACGCATATATAGAAGCGGCTGCAAAAATGTTCATTTCAATTACTTAGCGTGGAGACTCTGCTGCGTCCCTTGATACATCGAAGCTATAAAACCGAAGGCGTAAATCGAGGCGTTGAACGAGTCACATAGATAACGAGACTCTCGAGTGCAATTATTTATACGTGGAAAGTACGGAGATAATAAAAAATGATATTCCTATATATATATATATATATATATATATATATATATATATATATATATATATATATATATATATATATATATATATATATATATATATATATATATATATATATAGATGAGAAAAAAACACTTTTATTTTATTTACACTAAAGTTGGTCGGTTCATAACTCGATAACGCGATCGTTCGGGGCCCAATCAGGAGCAAGCGCTTGTACAGGTGTGTTTATACCCTTCTCACACCCAGTCACACGACATTGATGACACATCGATAAATTCCAATTGCCTCGCTAGTCGTGAAAGCGCCGCAAATTATCGGCGCTCTACCCCATCGCCGTCTCTTTCGGACTCGCCTGACTCGAAGTCTCCAAGATGATATTACCCGCCATAGAGATGTGTTCCAGTTCTCGTCTAATCACTTACATCTGTCCAATGACCACGTACTCACACGTACATGCGCGTTAAATACAAATGTTCCCGTAAATATAAGAAATCGTTTAGAAACTTCGGAAACGATGAAAAATCGGAATTCTGTGAATTACCGCTGCTGAATGTTCTATATCGAATATAAATCACTGGCGGTAAAAAAGAAGAAAAGTGTCGAAGCAATGTCTGCGAATGCGAGCGCGTTTTCCGTACCTCAAATAGAATTTCGACATTCTATCGGCATTCACGAACGTTGGGATCTAAAAATAAGAGCGAAAAACGATGACGTACCGTGCAGAAATTTATCGGCTAGACCCCAGATCCAACTACATCTCGGTAGGGATTTGATAGGGGCGTCGCACGTAGGGCGTCCACATTGGAATCCAAGTGGATTCCGCGCTGTTTCCCGATTGACGTCGTTTGAGGATTTGTTCATTTGACATTCTCAACTGGACTTTGTTGGATCTCACAAAAAAATATCCTTTCGCGATCCCGCGCACAATCCGCACAATCAGATCCCTGATATATTTGACGAAAAAGAAAATGTGTGATAGACGTACATCGGTAGATATAATTTTTTCGATTTTTCATCCCCTCCCAAGGGTGACTTCCGGGAGACGTGTACATGGCGGATACATGTTTTTTTGTTCACCAAAAACATAAAGCAACTGATTGATTATCAAATACCGAGAATTAAAAAAAATTCATTGCATCACAACGATGCAAACTTCAGCATTATATTACAGTGGATTTTCAGTGATGTCATTCGATACGATGTTTGAGATTTACTTTTTCAAGCGATTTATACTTTTTGAAGATAAGATTTATTCGTTTCAACATCCATTCGTTGAGTATATCTATATCTTTCGTTTCGAAGATTCAACGTATCGAGTGTGATGATATCCATCAAGAATCGGGTTCTGTTCGATCATGTACGAATCCTTGAGAATCCGAATTGAATTCGTACACTCCAATGGGGGATCCGGATGAAATCCAATGTACGAGCGTGACATTTTAGTATAGGGACCCAATGCGATTCAACTACAACAACATCTACACTGGAATAGGAGATAGAAAATACGAATCATCTTTGTCCTCATTGCTCACATCAATTGCAGATAATATTTCGGTACTGAATGGCTCGTGAAATTGACTATGGAAAAATCACTGTACTTTATGGTGAAATATACCAGACGTAGGACTTATAAGGGTGTAAGATTCCGACCTGTTTAGCGGATCGTTGAAACGTTAATACACGTATATGTAAGCGCTTGTGCCTGTGAGTGATCGATCGAGAGCTTGGAAGAGGGGAAGTTGCGCGGAAATCAGGTTCGCTGGCTAAGTATGCGACACGCCCGTTGTGATTACAGCTGCAATAGTATTGCGCAGCGTACCTGGAAGACCGAGCGATGCTTATTAATAAAGGGGGTCTGAGCGTATTACATTCTTTATATTTCACTACGTTATTTCGAAACATTTCGATGCTAAGTCAAAGTATCAGCAAGTTTTATAATGGAAGACGAATCAGATGAATATAGCATTATCAGTAGATTAATAATTCGTAAAAATCCAGTTGGTTATTTCAACTCTTCGAATGAACTTTACTAAAATTGAGACGAAGATAATTTTTTTGCACCTGAAAACGGCACATTCACCCTATTTTTCAAATATCCTTCAGCCGCCTATTTGCCAGACAAAATGTATCATTCTGAAATTATCCAGATGTGCAAATCTGGATTATGCTCAAGTTGGCATCGTTGGAATGCAATGAAAATGAATTACTTTCAATTCTTCAAATTTGCATTGATCAGTCGAGGCTCTGAAAATCACTCGGGCGTTTTACGTAAAAATCTAAATCTTTAATAAGAATACGTAATTCTTATTGAAAATGTATGACATCAATCTGCAAAAAAGGCTTTGGATAATAATGAAAGTGAAGAAATAAAAAATTAACAAAAAAATCGTTGCGTTCCAACGATGCAAACTTCAACGTTGTAAATCTTGCTCATTTCATAGTGACCCCCCCCCCCATACTATCGTGCATATTCTGATAACTTCCATTATCTACATTCACATCCCTTAGTATGGTATTGAAGTATGCATCGTTGAGATGCACGGACAATTATATTTTTTTTTACTGACCAATTTTTCTTCACCACATTTAGGCTACAAGAATCACTGAAACCTTTTGTGAACATTGTTTTTAAAGTTCCACAATCCAAACCCGGAAAAAAAGAAGTTAGATGAAAAAAAAAATGAGGCAATGACAAAATTAATAAGAATTTTCGCTGCGTTCCAACGATGCAATGTTCAACACCATCCATCTATTATATTAAAATTAGGATACAGCATGGATTCAAAAAATAAGCTATCGAATAAAATAATTTGCACAAATGTCCTTTTTTGTCGAAGAATTATATCAGTATAGTAGTAAGTGCAAATACTTTTTTTGCACCCTGTATAAACTCACACACACCCATATATATATATATATATATATATATATATACATAAGCCGAGGAAACGAGCGATCGAACACTTGTAGCAACCCCGTCCTCGCTCCTTTCCGACGAATCTTTCGACCCTCCGGTGGTAAACGAGTTGAATTCGCCACGAGTAGGTACGAGGCCCGTGAGCACGAGAGGTAGTTCCCGCGAAGGAAACGCAAGCTCGTTCTTTCGTATTCAAGCTCTCTTTGCCCCTGTACATAACAACTTCAGGCTGTACAGCAAGCGCGTGTACATAGGCTATATATATATATATATATATATATATATATATATATATATATATATATATATATATATATATATATATACACACGTATATATACGTATATAATTCTCTTGAGACGGTTTTAGTCACCATCGCGACTCCTGCACATACATGTACTCGCGATTTTGTGCGCGGGGCCACCCAACACCATGGCTCTCTTTCTCGCGATCGATTTTTCGCGACGCTCTCCAATTGTTCGTCCTCCATATACCGGCTGTACACGGGGCTTATCACCGAGCGGCGATCTCGCGGGCAATAAAAGTCTTCGCAAATCATGCGACACGCTATCGCACCCGCACACAGCCCTTTTCTCGCATACCACTCGTTACTCTGTACGAACCCTTCGCGCGTAACTTCACGGACTCGCCGACACCGCACCAAGTTTAGTTTTACGACGTACACACACCCGGCTTGATCTACTGGGATATATATATATATATATATATATATATATATATATATATGTGTGTATATATGTGTGTGTGTGTGTGTGTATATATGCCGAAGAACGGTGCCCTTAGTGGCACAACGTAATCCATGACTTCGTCTCTTTTTCACTTGCTCCCATAAAGTTACGTGTATCCCTGCATGACGGTGGATTATTCTACAATTCACCGATCGTGTATCCACTATTTACGCTTGGAAAACGTCGGCAACGATAATTACCACGTATCGTTACCGGCAACGCCTCAACGCCCGTATCACTAGACTGCTGTAATAATTAAACGCCCGGACTCGGCGCTAGATAATTGTTATAATTACTATGACGTACGTGTATACGATCGGCGGGCATACCTTGCGTTGCGAAACCCTCCATCGTCTCGGCTAAATCCATCATCTATTCATGTCGTATCGGGCGCCGTCGTTCATTTATTGCCTCTGCAACTTTGCGATGTCCGATTGGAAAAGTCACGCTGCCAATTTTACACGCGCTTCCCGCGATAACTTTGTCGGTATATTATTATTCATTTTGGCAGTTCGATTCGAGTTTTGTTCGTGGACTGGCGGAGGGAATTCACGGAGAAGTCGTGAGAGCGACGAAGAGTTATATATTGATATGACTAATGGTGCTCCATCGCAATGCTTGCGGCTTGGCTGCAGTTTTAATTGGATCTCGGATATTGTCGCGTTTGCGCGGGATATATAATGATCTACGTGTATATAGATATATTGGATAAGTGTATAGATGGCGCTGAATTTTGTCTTGCTCTTGATTATTGATGTATGGAGATGGGACGCGATGCCCGCGCGACGACGTTAAATTACGCTGACGTTCAGCTGCTGTCACCGTCCAACAAACATAATTGCACGTTATACGTGCAATTATGTTTGTTGGATAATTGAAATTTTCATCGATCATTATGAATTTTCGGATCAATTATACGATAGGTTGTTACAATTGGTATTCTAGCTGATCATGTCGTCCTCAATTTTGACCATCATCTTCAACGCAACTTTACGTAATTCTATTGATTTTGTGATCAACGTGATATGGCGTTTGGCGTCTTTTCCTGTGCAGAAGTTCCCCAGATCCTACAATTTCCCTATAGGAATTTGATGGATACGCCGCACGTTATAGAGAGTCCAAATTGGAATCCAAGTGGATTCCGCGCTATTTCTTACGTCGTTTGAGAATTTCTTTACTTGGAATTGTCATCCGCAATTTGTTGGATCTCCCGAAAAGAATATCCACGAATTTGTTGGCAAGTCCACAGATGCAGCGACATCTCTAGACGGATTTGTTACGACGTTGAAATTGGCACCGTAGGAATGCAACGAAAATTCTTTCTTAATTTTTTTATTTGCTCACTGTTATTATCATCCAAAAATGTTTCTTACACATGTAGGCTGAAAATCTCTATTAAGGACCCTGAAAAACCTTTGGGCAATTCTGGAGCGCTGAACGTGCCAAAAAATTAGCCTACGAAAGTTTCGTTGCGTTCCAACGATGCAAACTTCAACATCATACTTTTTTAGAGAGTCCTCATTGGTATGCAATTGGATTCTGCACTGTTCTCCGATGAACGCCGGTTGAGATTTCTTACCACGTTCAATCTCACCACGCAAAACGTTATATGTCTTTGTGACAATTATGTTCAAAATTTTCATTCTGAATGCATCAGTGAAACGTTCTGTCGATAACCGATCAGAACGCTTCATTCAGCTGATGCAACACGTCACGTGATCCCGCGCCGCAACTTTTCGATATTGCAATGAGTTTTTTGGCTCTCCGTGAGCGCGTACGTGTGAGGTGATATTATGTCAAAGTGCAAGAAATTAAATAACAAACGATAATTACAGTGGATTTTCAGTGATGTGATTCGAGTCCATTTTTAAGATATACTTTTTAAAGCGATTTTTACTTTTTTTAAGATAATATTTACACTTCTAAGATAAATACTTTTTTAAGATCCACCCATTTCGTCTATCTGTACATTTTGTTCATAAAATTCAACGTGCAGAATGCGGTGGGATCCGTCAATAATAAGGGATTGAAGTTTTGCATCATTTGACTGCAGCGAAGATTCTTTTCATTATTACCCAAAATCACATTCCGCAAATTCAGGTTCAAGAGCATTCAAAAAAGATCCTAAAAAAATATTATCCTTACTTTCGTAGCTCAAACCTGTCGAAATTGGAAAAATGCAGAAAAAAATGATACTTTCCGTAGCATTCCAACGATGCAAATTTCAACATCATTGAAGAATCGTTATCGAATCTGTTCGATAATGTGGGAATCCTTCAGGATTTAAAATCTATTCGTACATCGGATTCCAATAGGGAATCCTGATTAGAATCCAATGCACGATCATGACGTTTTAATATACTGATCCAATGCGATTAGCCATTGGATGCCTATCAGAAAGTGGGAACAAGTGTGGGAATCCAATCTACGTCAATTTATGCACGGGTTATGATTAAACGATCCGCCAACAATATATTTGTTTCCGAAAAAACGGCACGCGTCGATCCTTTTTCCGTTTTTTTACGAGCGGTAGCAAAGTACGCGAGCAGCGTGACTACCAGAATGTAAGGGCTTTCGTTTTCCTTCGCTAATAAAATTCCCGAGCACGTATGCCCGGCAATGAAAATTCGATGTACAAGCTACAGAGTGCCCTTCGCGCTATATAACCTTTATGTATATATATATATATATATATATATATATATATATATACATACGCGTGCGTGTGGGTGGGTTATATGTATGCATCGTGCTCGAAATGCGCGGGTTCGCGAAGCCTGGGGTAAATGAATACCCGCGTACTTGCAGTGGTATATTGAGGGAGCAAGCATACGGCCGCGTGCCGTTGCGATAGGCGTTTATTCAGGCGGCCTTGCGCTGCCGGAATATTAAGTAATTCTTCGAATAAGGGCTGTCTGGTGTTTAAAAATAGTAAGATAAAGATAGGAAGGGTGGAAGAGCGTGAGATGGGGAGTGGGGAGAGAAGGAGAGACAAAGGAGTTCTGTTTAAGGGGGTGGGGGTGTATAAATGCTTTTCATTGCTGGATTCTGTCACTTTTCGATTTACGTATCCTCTCTCTCTCTCTCTCTCTCTCTCTCTCTCTCTCTCTCTCTCTCTCTCTCTCTCTCTC
>OY723389.1:37726661-37883665 GCA_963210295.1 Ophion ellenae | reverse complement strand
TTTGTACCACCGCGATCGAGCTTTTGTCGCTACCATTACTGACTCTTTTTTTTTGCATCTCGGTAAGTTTTTGCCCCATAGTGCGCTAGGGCATAATAAAACCTGATCAATCAATCAATCTCTCTCTCCAACTCTCCCTCTTTCTCCCGTTCCTTCTCGCTCTTTCTACTCGAAACCCTCAGTGTGTGCAACATACTCGATCTACGGAAATCGTGCGCGCACTTGTTGGCAAATCGAGCAAACAAATTCATGCCAGGAGCGCAACGAGAGAGTGAAAAAGAGGCCGAAACAGGAGCTGTAGCAGCGCTGCATGCATAAAATGCATCACAACCCCAAGGCCAATCGTCGTTGCGGCGTCTGGCATGGATGGCAATTTTTCCCGCGGTCAAGCTCAACCGAACCGATAGAATGACCGGAAATAATTCAGCCACGCTTCAGTACATCGGTCTCAAGCTCTCTTGGATTATTGCGATTTTTCCCCCAAATCTCGAAATTGTAATATCTCCGAGTTTAATATATATTTGAGACTGAACGAATTACGGGGTCATTCGATTAAACATTAATGAATAGCTGATCAATTCAAGATTATTATGGAAGACTGGCACGGGAATTGGGTTACTTGTTGTGAACTCTGCGAGCGTAGAGCGAGTTATTACGGATTTTCTTAGATATATTCACCGATGAATTCATCAAGACAATCGACAGGGTCAAACATATTTTTGGGCTTTTGCATAATTTATGTTTTTCTTCGTCGTTTATCCGGTAATTATAGTCTGTGATATTAGGTTTTACGTGATTCTGCATTTCGTCCTTTTTTCGCTTCGTTTCGATTAACTTTTGCTTCCATTAAGGATGTATGAGGCTCTCACCAAAATGCTACTGTGGCGAGGATTTTTTCACGCAGTTTCAGTCCGTTTGTCCTAAGTCAGCATGCAAAAGTTGGAATCGATTCAACAACCCGTTGAAGAATTATACGACTTTTAATTCCCAGTAGTATTGCGTGCGATCTTATGGGACTTTGTTCCACTCGGATATGGTGGAGAAGAAAATATACCAAAAATCAAACGAGTGGGTAACAAAATTGGCGTGGGTGATTTAGATATAAGAGAATTTTTGTGAAATTTTCCACAATGATTCGCTGCATAATTATAGAGTAATTAATTGTAGCGTAGTGAAATTATGCTTGTTTTATCGCTCGGCACATCCATCTTTGCCAGCCTGTACTGCAACGCTGCGAACAGTTGGGTGGCGCGAAAATTGTGACAGTCGTGAGGCGCGGTATATTCACTCGGTAGATTTCAGCCGGAATTGAATTAAGGGGCCAGTCCACTTTGGAGCCATGAAAAAAGGCTATTTTCGCGATTTTTTAAAGGATTTTATAAGAGATATAAATATAAAAGTTATTGGGTTCGATAAATAAAGTCTTGGAATGCATTTAAAAAAATTGAATTCATTTTTATTAATTTTTAAGTACAAAAACTATAGTTTAACGTTACGCCTTAAAAATTGGTGGCGTAGGTAGCTCCATCACAACTCGGCAACGGCTTGTCTGAAACAAAAAAATCAAAGTCCATTAGATTCAGTATGACACCAGCTACAAAATGACCCTCGGATATGAAGTTTCATCAAAAAATAAAAAAATGGCAGATGAAAAACGCAAAAATTAAAAAAACGCGTTTTTCGCAAATATAGAGTAAAAATCAAAATTTTTAAACCATCGAGGGTCATCTTGTTGCGAATCATGTTTACAATATGTGGTTCAAATTTCAAGAGAATGGCTTTATTAGTTTTAGAGATACGATGGAGCTAGATTTTGAAAACGTTGTTTCGAGAAAAACGCGTTTGCAGTTTATACTATGAAAAACTCCTACCTAAACTCAATCGGCCATTCCTGCCCCGTACAAAATCCCTTCTGATTGCTCATCATCGTCGATTTCTTCAAGTCTCGCTTGCTTTCAATTTTTTGAAATTTTCAAAGTGGACTGGCCGCTTAAGTATTTACAAATACAAGGAAAACAATCATTTTAAAAGAAACCTTCGAATAAAAATTCGAGATTTTGGCTTAGTTTCATGCCACGACTGATTTTACTTGGCACTAGGGATATATCTTAGGTCGGCACATAAGTAATGAGCTCTTCGAGTTCCAGGCGAGTCGCTGATTACTCATGTGCCAACCTAATATTTGAGAATTTAATATTTGAACTGCTTCCGCCTGAGTCTTGACTGCTTCCGTGCATCGAACTCTAGCCGCCAATCTTCAGAAATAAATAAAAACACACGAAAAAGAAATACAACCAAGTGTCCGTTTATTTCCTCATTTTTATTCTCATCCAAAATCTTTTTCCGCATCTCGAGCTCGTAGATCTTCAAGAAGATGACAAAAAACGTTTGTCTGCTTTTCGTATCTAAAATCCGCCAAAAGAGGTTAACCAATTAGAAAAGCGTCATTTCCGTTGAAATCGTAATTATGCCAGCTACAACATCATATTAAGTCATGACATCCTAGTTTGCATCATAGGAACCAATGAAAATGAATACTGGTAAACTCCTTTGTGTTTCTTTCGGCAAATTCCCAACAAACGTCCCTCAATCACCTTTCAATACACGTATTCAGAGATCTACCATATAAGTATGCCAAAAAGGGATGTCGCATAGTAATAAAAAAATAAGGAAATTAAAAAATAAAGAAGAACTTTCGTATTATTTCAACGCTGCAAACTACAACATCATATGACGCGAACGTGCCAAATTTGATGTTTCCCCGATGCGGCGCTCTCCAAACATTAGGAAAGCGACGTTTCATTGCAAATTACATGCAAATTGCACAAAGCGTTGCTGAAGCTATACGGATGAAAGCTTCGTCGTGCACCTTCAATTAATGTCTAGAGACAAGAGTCAACGGTGCGAGAGTCTTTAACTCGAGAACAACGACCAAGTACACCACTGTCGGAGGATGAAGGCGATCATTTTCAAGAAAGTGTAATACACGGGACAAAGCACGTTGCCTCAAACGATACGGAGCTAACCGGAAGGAAGAGGACAATGGTGCGGATGGGGACGTCGCCGGTGAACTCTGCTTCAACGCAGCCTTATCCCGACTATACGTATATTTGTCAAAAATATAGTGGGCTTGGATTCAAGCTTTTTGCCCAGCGTTTTGTTAACTTCGCCCTGGAGGCGCACACCAACAGATCGTAATTGAATCCCCGTTCTCGAGCGAATATTGAGCATGAGGGCTCTGTGGACACACAAAATCGTGTGTTGACGAAATTTTCAGCATTCACGAGCAAGACCAGCCAACATCAACTCATACGTTCATGAGACCACTCCTGTGATGAAATTGTTTCGCAGGTTAATTGGAAACAGCTATATTACATAGCGGTAAGCAGGAATTCCTTGCGTCACGCGCCTTTGTTACAATTGTTGCTGCTGTTACGCCTGCCACGGGAATTGCGACGAGGCAGTCAATTTCGTCGTGAGGAATTCCCCTTCTAGGAAACACGAGAGTACAGAAATAACGTGGATTGCGCGCAAGTCCTTGCGATATAGTGAGGCCATTGCGGGAGGGAGGGAGGCTTCCTGGAAAAGGAAAATGGAAACTAATTATATCGAGGAAGCGGCTATGAAGTCGGTGGAAACAAGGGGTTCGTGTAAACTGGAAAGGCTACACATTATTGACATCGAAAATGAGACAGAGGGAGAGAGAGGGAGAGAAAGTTCCAATGATTCGAGGGAAAGCTCAAAGAGACACACATAAGGAAAGGGCGAAAAGCGCCAGACGGGGGTAAACTTTAATTACAATCGTTAGGTTTCTTTCCCGTTTGAGAGCGTGACAAGAGTGTGGGGTCTGGTTGCTGAGTGTATAGGTTTATGCAAAGTGCCTCGCAAAGTGACGTCCACAAGGAAAATCTAGATGCTATGTATCGATATCGATCCGAATCACCCCTACGATCTTTTGCACTTTTCGAACCAAAGAGCACTTTTTAATTTAATTTATCGAATCTTTCTGTGGCGACGTTTTTAGCTTTTGTTCTATTTTGTGTACGCACCTTTCCCTTCAAAATGTTCAAAAGCAATTGAGAGTCATTTTGAATATTCAAGTACTTTTTTATAATTTGAATTCCAGTGACTGATCAAAAGAAAAACCTATTTTTTGTTACTTTTGATCAATATTTGAGGGATTGACAACGAAGACGCAAGTGAACAATATCAATGATGTTTGTCATCGTTGGAACGCAACGAGAATCAATTTTTTTTTATTGCTGAATTTTTATTTGGCCGATTGAGGCTGTGAAAGTTACTCAAACGTTTTTACATCTTCTTATTAGAGACTTACGACCTCAATTCGCAAAAAATGCTTCGGACAATGATGAAAGTAAAAAAATTTAACTGAGGAAAAAAAATCGTTGCATTCCAACGATGCAAAATTCGACGTCGTAAAAATCACGAGAGAAGAACATACATAAAAGAGAAAAAATGTTTTCTCCTTGAAAACTAAAAAAAGATTGTAAAACATACATGATATTGAAGTTTGCATCGTTGGAGCGCCACAAAAGTTTCGAAGGCCAATTCTCGTTGGCACTCAGCCCTCCATATCACTCAAACGTTTTTCAAGATCCTCGTTAGAGATCTGCAGCCTAAATATGTAAAACCAGATTCTGGTTGACAGTGAAAATAAAGAAATGAAAAATAAAAAAGAATGTTCGTTGCATTCCAACGAAGCAAACTTTACTATCGTTACACGGGGTATTCGTATATGTATTGATACGGATTATTAAACTTTTCGGGACGCTCTGTTTATGTGCAAACGGGGAAAGAACATTATGAAGTCGTTATATCTAT
This sequence comes from Ophion ellenae, assembly GCA_963210295.1. Classification (NCBI taxonomy): domain Eukaryota; kingdom Metazoa; phylum Arthropoda; class Insecta; order Hymenoptera; family Ichneumonidae; genus Ophion; species Ophion ellenae. Next base: position 37,878,823 of record OY723389.1, on the reverse strand, counting down.
ATAATATAAGATATCAAGCACATCCACCTGTTCCGTGGGCAGTTCACATCATATTTTTTCAACTGTTCGTTGATTTTGGGTCCGGCGCCATTTTCAAAATTACCTTTATACGGATATGCTTCATTCCGAAACTCCCGAGGTTTTGCATAATGTGAAATATGGGGACAATATACTAAAACGCGGAAGTTCCCCATGGACGACTGTCTCCAAAATCACGTTACCGCAACCACGGATCGTTATACCCTCATATTTATCTCCATCGATCTAAAAGTAAGAGCAGCCAACGCAAACCTGTGCGATGCCCATTAACGTCAGCAGTATCTCGCGCAAATATTGGAAACTTCTTGGCCCGACAGTGAGAACACCGAACGCTGAGAAAGCTGGGGAAGCGTAATCGGAAATTCTCGCCAGTTGACGGTGTCGATGAGCATGATTGCGCAACGAAAAGTTGCCAATTAAAATTCCGATATCAGCGCTCGAGAAAAGTATCCGGCTCCGTTTGTACAATTTTCAGAGGTGTCATCAATGACGCAGGAAATACCCCACGAACCGTCAAACACTCAGTGCCAATAAAAAATATATGTTATAAATATATTTAGGCATCTTTTTCGTATGTATACAAAATCACACGTGTACTTCCCCAGTGAGTTTCCCCTGGATTTGCTCCTTTTTCATTCGTGTGTCATCAAAAGAATCAACAACGTCTGCTCCGTTTGAACTCCCATTGCCTTCGATCCTTCCTCGATCTTCTCGCATTCTTCACGATCCAATGAGAATTTTGTTGGACTGCAATTTTCCATCAGACACTATGGCCACTCAGCAACTTTTCCTCGCCCTCTCTGTACGCCAATTGCGCGCCTCGTTCTTACTCGTTGGATTTTTCAAACCACCTGACTGTCATCCTGTACGATCCACTTGACCCTGTGTTCTTATTGTCCGTCGGTAAGTATTTCCGCACGGTTCCCTTTATCTCTCGATTTCTCTTTTTTCATTACATTGATTTCTCTCCCTCCCCACTCGCCCCACTATCCCATCGAACGCCTAGTCATCCAAGAGGTACAAGCCTCCGTTCTCTATTTTTCCCTTGTTTTTTCAAGTAAAAATAAAAAATACATATATAATATACAAGTTGGTAAGGCGAAACGACGATCCTATCGTCAGTCACGATTCTTAAGCGGAGATCGTGTGCCACGTCGATGGCCTATCTATCTCTCGCCTCTCTCTTTCCCTCCTCTCTATTTCTCTCTTGCTAACGTTATAAATTATTAATGCGCCACGACGAGGGATCGCTCGGGTACGTACGCCATCGTGTATACATATCTGTATATACATATGGGCATGAAGTACATGTACACGCATAAAGCATACTATTTTTCACACTACACGCGACCCCACCACACCTCCCGATACTCGTACCCCGTTGGTTTCGTGCCAGAGTACGCCGCACTACGCTATGTATGTATTTTCGCACATGTGACTCGGAACTCGCGTGAAAAAGAGAGATGGCGAGCATGAGGAGAAGGAAGAGGGCTAAAGAGAAACTGGGAGGAAGGGGGAGAGAGAGAGAGAGGGGTAAGTGAGAAAGACGGCGGAGGGGGAGGGAAAAGCCACACCGGGGGAACGTTTAAATGAACTTGTGTATATGCTACGGGCTTGGGGGCAAAAAGCAGTATAGGCAAGCGCAAAGCCGGGGTAAAAGCGAGCCTCGCATTTAACCTGGAAGAAAATGAAAGCAGCGTAATGGCGTTTGGAAAAGATATTGCCGATGGTGAACCCAGTGACAGCCGATAAAATCTTATCGGCCATTAGCTCTACTCGCTAAACTCATACAGCACGATCGCATGTTCGCGTACAGGTATGAAACATTCATAGGGTGTGTGCGAGCTTGTACACATTCACATACGGGACGGTTGGGAGTTGCCGATTTTATTCCTTTTTTTCGTCGTACTTTGTGGCTTTGTTCCAGGGAGCAATTGGCATTGTCATTAAGCGGCAGTTTGCTATGTGAAGCTTTGTAAAAAGAGAAGTCGGCAGGCCCGATAAGACATGGGGGCTGATGATGTTGGCTGTTTGAAATCGGGAGGATTGTCTCCTGATGGACTTGATTCAACGTGCAATTTGTCGCTGGCTGCTGCGTACTTTTATTTGCGAGCCATAACAAATGCAAGCTTTCTGTAGTTGCAAATGAACGAAAATTATTCATGAAGATCTGACAGGTGCATTTGAGCCTGTTCCATAATTTTAGATCTTCCAATGATACGCTGTGATACTGTGCGAACATCTCGTGCCCTGCTTTCCTTCCCATTCCCAACTAACAACATTTTCAACGTACATAAAAGAATGTTTGGTTTTTTGCGGGCCAGAGAACTTGTCGCTTTGGATGAAAAAGTTGTCAAAATTCCGGTCTTGGACTGGTGATGCATGGGGGGCTGAGACGAAAATGGAGCTGATGAGTATCGTAGAAATCTTACGGCTCGGTTTCTCGTGGGGAAACGCATGTATGTTCTTATGGCCGATAAATTGAAGTTCACGTGTACGGAGGATCTTGAGTGGATGGAATTCAGGTCAATAACATCGGAGGAATTGCAGCTGGAATTCGGGGTGCTGAAGAAGTTGCGAAAACATCACCGGATGCCCTCATGCTGGCCCTGCTTGGCGGGGAGGTAGACGCCGAGCGTTTCTCCTTTACCAGTGATCAACCGGAATAAATAGAACCGGAACCCCAAAAGCAGGGAGGATCCACCATTCCGTACCTCAGCCTCGTAAATCTCGCAACCGAATTTGCGAAGATCGCCTTACTCTCTGCTTCTCTTTCTGTGTTCACCCTTTCACAATTCCCAAACTACATCCACGGGCTTCAGATCAGATCACGGTTTTTCTTCGTTCCAGAGCTTTTCATTCGTCATTCGGTTACATTCGTCTGAAGCCGAGAGTGCATGATTCCTCATGCGGTCAGCATTTGTGACTCGTTGCACATGAAGTGATTGCAGCTCGAGTTTCGTAATCCTTTCACGTTTCTTCATGCCTTGGGTTTGATGTATACCACGGAGTGCGCGAGCAATCGTTCAAAGTCACCTGAAAATTTTTATATCGCTCTACGCCGTACTTGCCTCAAACTGTATAGGTGATTGAATTCAGCTTGGTAGGAAACGAGGCAGGGAAAAGTAGAGAGGAAGGAAGAAATTCGGTGCGGAATCTTTTCTCCAATTTCCACGGCCCCTTGCCGATCGATTTTGGGACATTGGTGATTGAATTCGTTGCAATCGCTGACAGCGATTCACCCCATTGTGAAGGTTAACGACATGATCATCAACCCATTATTGACTGGAGCACAACTCTCGTCGACGAGTTCTTCCATTACCGAAATTCAGATAGTTTCCAAATGCAGTCATTTAGAAACGCTAACGACCGTAAGTCCAACGCATTCCACCTTTCCCGATTAAATTGTCACCTGGAAACGCATACCGCAACGTCCCATTGAAATTTGACGCACCATTCTCTTAATTTTCCATTGGCATGGCTTCCAACCATACCAAAACTGGCAGAACCGCGATTTTCGTTTCAAATATTTCCTCAACTGCATTGGACACGTCATTGTGGCTAACCCATGCGTTTCACCATTAGATCAACGAAGCTGGCTGTATGGCTGGGGGACCTGGGGGAATTAACGACGCCATAAATTTGGCCATTTTTCACGTTTGTTTACGCTCAAAAATCAAACATAGTAGCTCAACCACCCCCAGATTTTAACGAGTCAACGAGCTCATTCCGGGAACAAGGGGATTAGTACAACACGAGAGCAGCGTGTGCACATGGCTAAAGATGGTAGGAAAGGATTTCCCGTGGCTCCCTCGCGAGTAAACGAAGCTTGTTAATACCTACACATGCAGAGAACCAACTGTTGGGACTACGTTGGAGGTTGTTATAGTGAACGTACGATGGGAGTGTTCAAAGTCTAGAGAGTGGCTAATTGTACCGTGTATATGTACATATGACTGGAGAAAGGGTGCTTTGAATCCGTTATATCGATGCAATGCTAGCTATCAGCGCATCTGGTTGTTTCAAAGACGGTCCTTAGAACTTCTACGAATCCTTGACGTCGGGGACAGGCCTAGAAATGAACTCTATACAGGGATGCTTACATTCACCTGATGACGATTTTGACATCATTAAGGCTCACGTGTAATGTTGAGCACGTGGACAAAAGCTACCACGAGGATGGTCCTCGGGGTCTTCAAAACCACCGTTGCCCATGTGTATGGTTTTCGGGATACAGCAAAGCCATATTAAGCATCATCGTACGTCAGTAGTTAGGCAAATGGAGTTCGTACTCGAGCAATTAAGACTCCCCGCTATAATTGAAAGAGAATAGCAAAAGGGAAAATACTCGAGGGTGAAGAAGGAAAGAAGAGAAGCGGAAGAAAAGAGTGAGTAAGAGAGGGAGGTAACAACGTTGTACGATAGTGAGGAACAGGGTGCACGAGGGAGTCTCGATGTTGAAAGAACCGCCGACGACGTCAGGAACGACGAATAGGGAAAGAAGGCAAGGTGAGAGGGCTGTTGGAGAGAAAAAAGGAGGGAGCTTTTTTTCGCCCGCGGTAAAGAATTTACGACTGCCATTATTCGCCTCTACATCGACCGGGGAGGCGCGCGAGCTGAAACTATACTCCTCCGCAACTGTGGTAATGGTCGTGGCAAAGTTTATCCCTGTGTATCTCTCCCGAGCCGTTTGCCAACTGCTTTTTTGTTCCCTGTATCACCCTCTCGGCTGCCGCCCACTTTTCCGTCTCCATATATCTAGCTCGTTCTCTTTTAACAGTTTCAATTTCCTTCTCACCTGTTCCCGCGCTCGTTGCCTCCTTCGCCACACGCGCGCTTGGGGTTAATCGGTCTACTGGAGCTCCAATGGGGGCGCAAAGTGTCGCATTTTTAATGTACCCCCGCACACAGACGTTTCCCGCTGTCTAGCGAAACATCTGTGTGCGAAGGTACATTGAGTAGGGACAATTGTTGACGCCAGATTTGCCCTTTACACAATGAGGGACAATCAGGCTGGGACATTTGTTTGCTTGTTATTATTGTTCCTATATGTTTGGGAGATTTTTCATCGCAATGTAACTTTGGTGTTGTTCTTAGGGGTGTTTTATCCAGCCTACCTCCAATACCGGTTTTGGATTGATTTGGTTCTTAGGTAAAAGGAAAAGGGGTCGTGAAGAACGACGAGGGTATATGGGAAAACAGAAAAAAAATACTTCCTGGTAATGGAGGGCACAGGAAGTAACGATGTTGGGATTTTTATGAAATCCATTTTCAGCACCCATGTGGATGAGCTTTCAGGTACAGATGACTTCCGATGATGGAACGTTGGAAAAGGCACAAGATCGTTCTACTTGAGGTGGAATATTCAATGTATCGCACTGAGAGAAAAGTCGATGGTATTTACAAAAACCGCTCATGGTAAAAGAGGGCATAGTAAAATTCGCTATCGTTTATTGACACCGCAATGATAATATGGTTGACACAACTATAAGCGAAAAGTATATCTAGGCATGCGATTTGGGTAGCGTGGTTGACTATCTGTTATCCCCGAAATAATTATTCGCTATTGTAAAAGGCTAGACAATATGGATATGGTTAATATTAACGATTTTCGAGTGTAATTTGTTAGACGACCTCATGAAAGTGACTATCCGAATAAAATTATAGCAATGTTTACTTATAGCAGTTATAGCAACCGCAGCTTAATAGTTTCAGAACTACGGGTGTCTCACAAACTGATACGTAGTATGTTTGTTGCATTGCAAAAATAGGATGTCAGTTTATCACTTCTTCTTGTAGTTCACTTTCTTTTCTTCTAAAACACACATTACTATGCATTTAGCAGGTCGTATGATATAAGATGATACAAATCACTGTTATATGCTACAAAACTATTACGATGTGCCAAAAATCCATTTAAGCAGTGACTTATATTAAACAAAATATCTGTGAAAAATTTCACCATAAATCGAAGGTAACTGCTTTTCGAAAGTACAGCCGGAGTTGCTTTTCTCTCTTATGCCATATATACGATCAAGATGCGACAAGCACTTGATAGCGTAGTGGCAGCTACGTAGTATAGGCAGAACATAGGCAGGTAAGTTCTAGTTTCGACTCCATGTGTAGGCGACGTATTTTCTTCGAATCAAATCATTAGAAGAGGTCAGGGAATGACGAATTATAATTTAAAAAATCATTGAACTGGAACGTTGAGTTGCGTATTTTATTTTATTTTGGGTAAATATTTACAAGTGGGGCTCCAGCTAGAAAAAGGATTTTGAAATTTTTTACCGAGTCGATGTATTTCAGGGCACTTTGTTTATAATATTTAAGTCGGGGGAAGATAATTTCAACCCTTATTTCGACCCCCAATCGCTGTTTTTAACTTTTTAAAGGTACGGAGGAAACGGGTTTGGTGACAACAAGTCGGTCAAATGACATGGGTTTGGGTTTATTTGGGATTGTTTGAATTAAATTAAATTTAAATGAAATTATGGTAACATTCTACACCCGAAACATTGATATGTTCCTGTAAATTTTTTTTTCTTAATAAATGACCTCTCCCCTAACTGCAGAATAGCGCCGAACACGTGAAAACATTTTTGGAGCCGATTAAGGCTGGAGCCCCACTTGTGAATATTTATCTTATTTTGGATTTATGAAATCCTATGCATTCAGTACACGGACATTGATGCCTTGCACCAACACTTGAATAACGCATTAAATCCGCATACAGCAGGTTGTATCTTATACAATGGTACAAATCATAATAAACATCGTCGCAAATCACCGGCAACATTTTCACTCAATGTCTATATATATTTCGCTCCTGTTCACTACTAGGATCTTGGTGAAGTAAATTTTCGATAGTGTCAGGGATATGCATTTTATGAAAACCTACTTTATATGAGTTTATTGCATTGAACAATAAACTCATGCTTGTAAGATTCGTGGTTGCAGTTAACATATGTGTTTAAGGCAGTAGTCTGCTTTAGAAGCCGAAAAAAAGCGTTTTTTCAGCATTTTTTTTGGAAGGGAAGGAAATGATTGCGGTAAACGAAATTTTGAGACGATAGTGTATTATATTCAAGCTTTAAAAAACAATTTTTATTATTAAAAAATATGGAAATTTTTCAAAGTTGTAACGATTTTTCTGGGGCGCCTGGAGTCTGCACTTGTAAATCGGTGCCGGTGATGCAGGTCGTGCGATGCATCTGAAACAGTCGAACCAAATTTTTTTTAAATTTTTATAAGTTCCTTCTCTATATGAACTAAAAAAATACCGAAGAAATGATGAAATTCCAAATTTTTTCGAAGTTTGAAAAAAAAATTCACTTTTTTGAAAAAAAAAATTCACTTTAAGTTGCAAAACAAGTAATTTAAATAGTACTTTTGTCCAACTTTTTTAGTTCAAATAGAAGATAATTTAATACTGAAGCTAGATCACTTTGATTTTTTTCGATCGGACATATATTGTTTTTGCTATCACCGGCACGGTTTTCTAAAACTTGTGAAAATGAAAACTGGGGAAAACGGGCTTTAAAGTTTTCGGTCCAAAAAAATATAAGTTTTTGGATACTTACACTAATTACATGTTAATCAGCTATCCCCGGGCCATACAATAATCCTTCCTCTTTTTCAAATCGATTTTTTGAAGCCTGTAAAGCAGACTACTGCCTTAATGCATGCAACTGCTAAAATACCAATAAGCAGTACTATACTTTTGGCAGTAAGTATGGCCATAAAACATTGTCTCCTCAGGGAAATATAAAAAATAGTTGAGATATGGTTGAAAACACCGTACATTTATCTGGGTGTGCGCGAGCTGATTGCATTTCTGGATCGGCAAGGATGCCAGGGCTGGTTGTCCGCTCTTCAACTTTTCCCCTGAGAGTGTCCGCGGACCGATTGTCATATATAACGACATCCTGCGTTGTCTTCCCTCCTACTTGGCCACAACGGCCACCAGATGATGTACTTTCGAGAACGTTTGCGGTATCCGTTTCGGCTGAGATTATTAGCTCTCTCTCTCTCTCTCTCTCTCTCTCTCTCTCTCTCTCTCTCTCTCTCCCTCTCCCTCTCTCTCAACAGGAATTTTGATTGAAATATGTTTTGCCACACTGTTTACCGACTACCGTGGATTTATCCGGTGAACCGTTATTAGCCCTCCGGACTGAGACACGTTTTGCGGATAATATCCCCGGAAGAGGGGAAAAGGCGATGAGGCTGCCTGCGGTTTCCTTCGAAGTCTACGGATCGAGGGAGATTTTTATTAGCAAAGCCGCCATTATTGTGTGTTACGCAGTCTGCGTAGTGCCGCCGAGTCGTTTAGCCGACCGACGCGAAAAAATAAACACTCTCGCTGAAATGAATTTCCTTCGTCCCTTCCGTTCGAACGAAGTTCCAACGAATAGGCGACCGAGGGAACATTTTATTCATTATTTCGATACGAAAGTTCTTTGCGAATAAAAGCGTAGACGATCAGCAGAAAATGGAACTTAAAAAACATTCTGTGACGATCGAAGCAAACAGGAAATCCAGCGCTATCTGAACATCCGTGATTACAAATTTTAGCAATTTCTTTTTGTCCTGGGGGCACAGCCCCTTTGGAACTCGAAGCTTCGTCTTGAATGTTCAATGGAGACATGTATGTATAAGTGGGGGGGGGGGGAGGGGGTGAGCATACAATTTCTGCGTGTACTGTAATACGCGGGGGTTGATTTCCGAAGGGTGCGATACGAGATGAGAGTCTCTCGTTTCGAGCCCCTTCTTCATTCGCCCCATCGTCTTATATTCTCCCCATCATCTCGTTCCAAATTTTGGCAGACCCCGAAGAATAACCGCTAGCCTAAGATTCGAGCTTCAGAGGCACAATAAGCAACCTCGCAAAGTTCCAGGGTTGCGACAGGGTGAAAATAATAATCGTCGAAGCTCTGTGAGGCCATTTCTGTGAGGCCAAATATATCGGGGTTTTTTTTTTAAGCTTCGAAAAGACTGCGACACATACGACGAAACGACGCCAAACGGACGAATGATTTTTTTTAAATAATCCACGAGAGAATGGCGAAAAAAAGTGTGCACGAAACGAAATTATTTTTCATCGGTAGGAAAAGTACCCTGTGGACTTTTCCGCCCGTTCGAGCGAGACTCAATTGTTTTATTATACGATCTTTCACCCCTCTGCCGATGGATAGTTTCCCTAGAAGTTGCCGAAACTTCCGGTTTGGCTACCCTTCGCCTCTGTACACTCCGTTGAAGGATCGTTGTTCCGTACTTCCGGAATCTTATTCGAAGTTGTCCCGAGTCTCTCGGAGTCCCTCAAACGTTCACGAGGTCGCATTTCTCTTTTTATCCCTCCGTACAATAAAGCACGCATGACGATGCAGTGGAGGGTATCGGGTATGAGAGGGACCAATTTTTATGTTCGATCTTTCGCAACTAGTGTGTACCTTTCTGCTTCCACTACGATGAGAATGGAGCGCGTTTCTCGTGCTTCAACGGGGCGGGAGAAAAATAACGGTACACGTCGAGATATCGCGGGACGTAAAAATTCGCCGACGCATTTTAAGACCTCCCTGACGAGACACGTGTACGAGTTTATTGCCGAAGAGTAAAAAAATGTATCTCGCAGTGCCGTAAGTCTTGAAGGGAAAAACGGACGCTGCAATTTGACGGATGCAAAAACATAAAGAGTTACTTTTACTTTGGGCGGCAGCCTTTTTTCAGAAATCAATGTTTTATTAAATCCTTCGTCTCAGCGACGGATAATTTCACGCGAAAAGTAAATGCGTTTGATTTTTTTTTAATTCCGATCATTTGTTTCCGGGCAGCGTGGTCATCGCGAAGGACGTTTTTCAAACAGCGGACTGCACACACGTCTGCAAATGATTTTTTTTTGTAATTTTTCATTTTCTTTTTTTTTATTATTGAAAACCTTTTTTTTCATATTGTGATCGTAAATATGTGATGAGAATAGGGGAAAGGTGTACGAGTTGAGTCCATGAGGTAAGATGATCATTGTCAATAGCGACGAAACTAAAAATAAAATTGTGAGCTGTTGATCTAAGACAAGGTTAACTTTGAGCTTAGGTAACTTTTATGGTATACTGTCAGTTGCAATCGTTGTTGTATTTGTGGGTTTATAATATGCTCAATTTGGGTTCTGGTTGGCGTGGTAATAGTAGAATACTTATATGTTATGTTACCGAGCAATTAATGAAAAAGTTGAGTTTGGGGCAAGCGATTCCCTTCTAACAAGGAAAGGTCGCGAGGTCGGCCTCTCCGATTACGATGAAATTTGACATGCTTGTAGAATGGGTAAAAATAGGTTAAAAATAAACACGTTTTTTTTCTTGTATCCGCGGATCCCGATTTTTAAGGGTTGAAACGCACCCTCGATAATTGGGGTGTTTTTCGCTTTTCGTCGATAACGTTTTAACGGTACGAGATATTTAAAAAATTCAAATTGCAACAATGCTTATTATTTCGTGTACTATACATTGGAGATGAGAACTATGACGTTATCGACAAAAACCGAAAAACACCCCTATTTTCGTGGGTGCCTTTCACCTCTTAAAAGTCAGGTTCCGCAGATACATAAAATAATAATAATTCTTGCCTATTTTTACCCATTCTACAAGCATGCCAAATTTAACCGAAATCGGAGAGATCGACCTCGCAACCTTTTCTTCTAAGTGTACAAGAGATTTCTAGGGATCATATTGTACGCAAATAACGTACCTATTTGATTTTTGTTAAATATATTGTCTACTTATGTTCAAACTACACTACTAATGTATAATCGATCTCACAAATAATAATTGATATACCTAAGATTTAAGAGTGGCTGTAGAAGATTGGTTTAATTTAATTCTAGTTGGGTGGGATAAAACTTATTCTGGAAAGGTAATTTATTACATTTTTATCTACATTTATTTAATTTATTAAATCTTTATTTACATTGATCTAATTTCTTCAAAATAAAAAAATCCCAAAATGGGGGCAAGCTGATCCGGGGGAAAATCTTGAATACCGGGGAGTCCAAGGTGAGACTTATGTAAGGTTTGAAAAAAAGGAAACCTTTTTATCGAAACCCTAATAAATTGAATATTTCGAATATGCCAATCGTAAGATAGATAAACATGCCAGTAGTAAACGCTTCCACATCTTAATTATGTTGAAGATCCTTGAAATTACGAGCACTCTCCCTTAGGGGTATCATCTCTTACACCTTTCCTCTACGTAAAAGTATTCCAGTGATCTCCATAGCCTGAAACGTCAACAAGAAATGTTATCAATTGAAAAAAAATCGTTCTCGTTGCGCTCCAACGATGCAAACTTCAAAATCATTGTATGAATCCCATTTATAAATACTTTTCAATAAAAAAATTGTAAAAAAATACTTACAACATATTCTTCAATGTAAAAAAAATCGAAAATCTGCATACGTTTTTCAGAAAACATTCACAACAATTTCTTTTTTTTCCAGCCACGTGTTGTTAACCTCGCGCTAAATTCATTTCTCCAGAATTTCGAAATGACCGCGCCTCATTTCACCTGTCAAATTTTACCTATACTCGATAGTCAACTTGGAATTACCTTCCACTAAAAAAAAAAAATAGAAATTCACAACATTCAATCTCCTCGCCAGCTCACCATCGATTTGCCGTTCATTCGTCCGCGGTTAGCAGGCGTTTATCGTTTTTGCAACGTAAATCTCCCACATTCACAGCGTTTTTATTCTCATCCAGATCCATGCAGTACATCATGTTCAAACTATTCAAAAGAGAACGATCATATCGATGTCCGTACTTGCCATTCTTCGATAGAAAAGCCCACAATTATTCGTCCGCACCCACGATACTTTTGTCGCGTGTCGTGGATTGGAATAAGAGGAAGCCGGTGAAACATTGTATTCGAGTGAAAAAAAAAAAGAAGAAAAGCATCACTGTGCGAAAAACAGCTCGAACTTTTCCGACGTGCTTCATTCGTGGTTGACGACCATTATGGCAGCGTTCCCGTTTCTTTTTTCCCCCTACGTTTTTTTTCACTTTATTGTCTTCTCGTTCTCTTTTTCTGGATCCTCCGGGGAAAATGACGTTTGCGGGTGCGTTAACCCCGCGTCAGGTACATTAGCAGACGTGTATGTTTGTAGTGTGCACGAGTCGCTCCCGTTATCTCGGTTCATATTAACCGTTACATTTTTCTCCGAAGCTCACCGTAGAATGCACTATACACTTCCTGTCCCGAGATTAATTAGTCCGCCAGCCATAGTTCTCGATGTAAACCAACGAAATGGGCAACCGGCACCAATAGCCACAACAGGATATTGCTCGAGTTCGTGTATGCTCTGCGGGTTATGCGGACACGGCCCAACTGTATCCCGGAAGTTGCGTTTTGTTCGCATTGTTTTCTTCTTTATTTGTACGTTTTTTTTATTTTTATTATTGTTACTCGACTTTTTTTTTCTCCGTCGTTTCGTATCGTAAAAACGGCGGACCATTTTTCCATGTCGGATAAATGGTTTCACTTGAATATGCATCAGCACCGCGATGTTTTTATTCCCATGACAGTGTATACGAGCACGCATACACGTAGTAACTCCAGTTTAGCAATTAACCACCAAACTGCCCTATATTTGCTATCATTTGTTTGGCGGGAAAGCCGGGATTTTGCAAATAAACGATCGCTCGTGGTACGAATCCTTCCATTATTGCAATTACTTTTTTACCGCCCTGCAGACTCGCGTTTCCATCGGTTTGACGTCGGTCCGGATAATATTTGCTTGGGCGGTCATTCCAAAAGCGTTTGCACAGTGATGTTGGAAGTACGGGGTAAATGAGAGTTAGCGAATGGAATTAATTGATCCTTTGATTACACGAGTCGACAACAAAAATTCTTGGCGCCTGCACGATTCGTATGATTTTTTTGTCAACTGACTAATGGTGAGAAATATACCAACCTATATTTCAAATTAACGCACAGGGCTTTCAAATTAATTTGCATTTCATAGTCTGCATCCTTGGCGCAGTTATATAAAAAAAATGTCCTATTATTTGCAGTTATAAATGAAGTCAGTGATATGTCGCCAGTAGGAAAGCGAAGACGAGCTTGTTCGAATTACCTTAACATATGTTGTTGTATATGCGCAGATATGTTATGCAAAAATTTAGAAGAACAATTACAGATTTCGTGATAAGTGGTTTTTTTTCTTGTTTCGAGATTCGACATTCGCAGAAAATCTAGACTTGTTCAGTGAGGAGAAAGGAAAACGCTTCTATCCAGCCATAAAAATCATGGTAGCTAGGTATCACACTGACAGAAAAATTCTATTGATATTAACTAACCGCATCTATTTGAATTTGTTTTTAATTAACTAGATTCTTCGTGGAATCAAATTTTTCCTATCGCATTCCATTATTGGAAATATTTATTTTAAATATATTGATTCATTCAAATCACAATCTATTTAATATCGTCTAATAACTAAATATTTGATTTAATCCTAATAAATCTGTGATTTGGTTTCATCTGTGCAAAAAAAAAAATTAGTTGTATACACTAAATGGATCTATTTGATTTTTTTTTAATTTAGATTAAATAGAATTTTCATAGAGTCAACCATTTTTCTATTTGATTGAACTAATATATATATATATATATATATATATATATATATATATATATACCCTCTCTACCCCCACACCCCTTTGATATGTGTGTTGCAATAAAGACAGACCATTAGTTCAATCAAATAGAAAAATGGTTGACTCTGTGAAAATTCTATTTAATCTAAATTTAAAAAAATCAAGTAGATCCATTTAGTGTATTCAACAAATTTTTTTATATATACATATAGGTAATGGTTCAAATTACCTATATATATATATATATATATATATATATATATATATATATATATATATATATATATAGGTAATGGTTCAAAAATCTATAGCATGTTATTCGATAAATCTCTCCAATTATCACAATGATATTAAATAATTGATATAGTTAATGGCTATAAAATCATTTCAGAAGGCTAGGGAAAGACGAATAGCCATACAAAATCGTTGTGGTAAAACTCTCAATGAAGTGTTTTATTTCATTTTGGATTTTTGAAATATTTTATGCATATATTACACTTAGATTTACAGTGTACATTGTAAGCAGATAAACATTTATTTGCATCGAATCTTCATTTATTCAATTTGAATATATTTAATATTTGAAAAGAATAGCTGAAACAAATAAAAAAAATATTCTTGAAACAAATAAGATCGTAGTAGGCCGTGAGACAAGGAAAAAACCTATTTTATTTAAATAGATCCTATTTACGCGTCCTACATACGCATGATGGCTGATTACGTGTGGAGTTTGAAGCGCCACCGCTTCGACAAGTGTCACTCAAGAAAATAACAACAACAAAAAACTTACTCAAAGTAAAAATATTTAATAAAAGTTAAGTTTTTCAACAGAATTAGATTTTTTAAGAAAATGGTATATTTCCATGTTCGTACGTAGAATATCAATACCAAGTGTCAAAACAGGATCAGTATAGAGAAGAGATTTAGAAAAGATATACAGTTTTCGGCACCAAATCAGCTGTTGAACTTTGTCACGCATGATGTATTAGAATGAAGATTTTTCGCGCTTAAGGGGCCAGTCCACTTTGGAGCGACGAAAAAGGGCTATTTGCGCGATTTTTTTTGAGGATTTTATAAAAGATATGAATATAAAAGTTGGTGGGCTTGATGAATAAAGTCTTGAAATACATTTAAAAAAAATTAATTCATTTTAATTCATTTTTAAGTACAAAAACTATAGTTTAACGCAACGCCTCAAAAATAGGTGGGCTAGGTAGCTCCATCACAACGCGGCAAGGGCTTGTCTGAAACAAAAAATGAAAGTCCATTAGATTCAGTACGACACCAGCTACAAAATGACCCTCGGATATAAAGTTTTATCAAAAATAAAAAAATGGCAGATGAAAAACGAAAAAAGTAAAAAAAACGCGTTTTTTCGCAGTTTTTCGCAAAAAAAGAGTAAAAATCAAAATTTTAAAACCATCGAGTCATCTTGTTGCGAATCATGTTAACAATATGTGGTTCAATTTTCAAGAGAATCGGTTTATTAATTTTAGAGATACGATGGAGCTAGATTTTGAAAACGAGAAAAACGCATTTGAAGTTTATACTATGAAAAACTCTTACCCAAACTCAATCGGCAATTCCTGCACCGTACAAAATCCCTTCTGATTGCTCATCATCGTCGAATTCTTCAAGTCTTGCTTGCTTTCGATTTTTGGAATTTTTCAAACTGTACTGGACAAACCCTTGACTCTAAATGAATTTCCAAACATGTTCGCGTTTGCAAAAAGCTTCAAAATTTCGCCACTGTGAGGGCTAAGAGTTGGCGATTTAAAAAATCATGAAGAGCGGTGAAAGGGTAGGTACATAATTGGTTTTGACGTAGGAAGAGCGTGTGCCTAAGGGAGGCAGGTTCGTTTGTGAGGCGCTGAATGAAAAAGGAGGCGAGGATGTAGGGTTGTGATCGGAGAGGTCGACTGTACGTCCCTAGCCGCGATACCGCGGTCGGTGCTTATTGATGCGGTGCTTTGAGGCATTCCCCTCGTCGGCATAATACGCCTGGGCAACAAAGGATATTTCTCCCGTTCCCTCTTGTCCCTCGGGCGAATCCGAAGAAGCGAAAAACCGGAAGCGAGGGTTCCGCGAGTCCATGCTGAAGACATCCTCGAGCCTCTGACTTCCGGTGGACGGGCTATTTCCCGTCTGCTGAGGAGTAGCGAAATTTCGGAAAGCGAAAGTCGAGGGAGAACGCAGTGTATGACTACCCTTGAAAAGTCTATAAAGGCCAAGTCATGCATACAATTTCAACTAAGAACTTTCCATGGCAAATTAGCCGGAGGCTCTTTCCGCTCTTGTAGTCGGAATTTCTCTTTTTTCATGCCACTTTTCCATGACTGCGAAGCTTCTAGTTATCCGTCGTCAGTTTCTATCAATTCTTCTCCCCTCGTTGAATCGCATCCGTCAGACCCATTCAGCGCTTACTCGATATTCCAATTTTGCTCTCCGACTATGTGCCTCCACGGATGGACAATCAAACGAACCCAACGATCATTACTCGAGCACTGAGAAATCTCTCTCCTTTTTTCTTGCCATACGATTCGCATCGAATGACAGCTCTGTCACTTGGAACGTACGATAGCTCAACCTCATGGATATCTGTACAGTGCCACGGAGTACTTTACAATCGATACGAGAGTTATTCCTTTCACTTCGATCACTGAATCATCCCCCGTCAGACGTCCTCAAATGTATTATTGATGAAGAGAACGGGGAGAAACAGTCTCGTTCGAAGATGCAGAAGGAAATTAGCTTTCATGATGGAAGAGAGGGAGATAAACGTCGACAAGAAAACGACATTGATTACTGTGTTATCGGACTTGTACGTGGATCCAATATTGCCTCTCAGATCATTATGTCTGATGGTAATGCGAACAGATCGAACTAAAGCCTTCGAGAGTTTCCTTGTTCCGCTTTCTCTTCGGGATTGGAAAAAAATGATCATTTTCGATTATCTCTACTGTGGATAAGGCTGAAGAGGTGAAGGTGAAAAAATGATATTCGATCTATGATGGTTTTGCACACGTCTCGTCATTGTGGAAGAAACGAAAACCAAATAAAAGACAACAGTGTCCTGGGTAAGAGGATCCTGAAGAAAAACCGGAACGTTGAGGACGTTTCACGAGCGTGTACGAGGCAGTAAGCACTTGATCGTCTGTCATCGGAGGAACGAAGGATATAACACACCAAGACGCACATCCCGACTGCAACGAACGGAGAACTTTTCTCGAGTTTTCCTTCTCGATGCCATTATATCGCGCGTCGGCAGCTAAAATGTCATACACCGGTCGAAGAGACACGCGAAGATGGACCCGAACGATCGTAAAGAGAACTTTTCGCCTCGCAAACATACACGAGACGAGTTGTGGAATTACTCGACGCCCAAAACACCGTGCAAAAAGTTTCCGGCGCACTTGGGGAAACTTTGATATGCTGTTGAAGTTTGCATCGCTGGGATACAGACAATTCTTTTTGTTCATTTATTTTTATTGTTATTTGAACTTTTTTTGCGGATGTAGCGTTGTAGATATTTGATGAAGGTGATGAAAAACGTTTGATTTATTTCGGAAGCCTAAATCTGAAAAAAAAATCATTTTCGTCGCATTGGAAACTTCAACGTCATATTTAGTTTGACTGAAAGATGTGCTTTGATGTGATCGAGCCAGCTCGTTAGATGACTCCAGATTGACTCGATGAAATCTGCTAGCATCATCTGTTTTTCGTAATAGCTGATGATGCCATGCTGTCATGATGTGTTGCCATCATGCAATGGCCATGATTTCATGATCCATATTTTCCATCCCTTCTTAACCCTTTGAAGCAGACATTTTTCTTCACCTGCAATTGGCTTGAAATTTTGTATTCGGGGGTTTTCGGGGTCGCTGATTAGGAATCTGCACTCAAAATTCGAGAATTCAAGATGGCGGATCTAATATGGCGGACCATAGATGCAAAACGTCGTTTGATGATAGCGAATGTTGGTACTCGGGGGTTTTCGGGGTCGCTGATTACAAATTTGCACTCAAAATTCGAGAATTTAAGATGGTGGATCATAAATGCCAAACGTTGTTTGATGATAGCGAAAGTTGGTACTCGGGGGTTTTCGAGGTCGTTGTTAGATGAAATAAGCTACCCAAAAAATAAATAGATCATCAAATTTGGAAAAAATCCTATAGTTTTTGCCATTTACAGCCGATTTTTTTGCCTTTTTCGACAGTTTATACTATCAAGAATATCCTGTAGAAATTTCAAGGCCGTATCTCAAATAATTTGATCTTGCAAAAATCGATAATTAAATCTTTAAACGCGTTTATCTCGAAATGAGATTTTTCAAACTTGCTGACATTGTAACTCAAAGAGCAATTATCCGATTGACTTGAAATTTGATCTTGATACTCTTGATTATATTTACTCTACAGTGACGTAGGATATTTTTGATTGGATAAAAATTGACGATTTGGCATTGAAAAAAACGACCATTTTATAGGCAAGAAAACAGACTTTTTTCATAACTACGCCATTTTGTTGGAATTCGATATTTTTCGAAAATCCTACGTCATTGTACAGGAAATACCTTCCAGTTTAACGACATTTTTTCTTTTCCGGTATCAGCAACTCCATCGGCCGGAATCATGTCAGCAGTGGACGAACTTTTTTTTGGCGCCTTCAAAGGCAGCGCATAAGTCGCTTGGATCTCAATATTTTTCTATGAAAAAATGATGTAATATACGTCAAATATTGCCAAATATATTCTTAATTTTCCGAAACATGTAATTGAGTACTGTTCTTCCAAAAAATTCCCGAAAATCACCTAATTGTTCAGCGTTCACACTGGTATAGCCCCTTAAAGTTGTACGAGGCGCCTGAAAGAAGTCCGAGGCGCTGCGGCACAATCGATAATTGAATAAAAAACAATTGGCTACATGATCAATTGCATATTGTTTTCATGACCCCAAAGTATTTTTTTAACAAACAAAAAACCACTTTTCAAAAATCCCAGAGTGGTGTTATCTCTTCAGTACATTAGGAAAAATTGCATCAGACGCGGCTGAGTAACTTTTCTCCAGCCGTCACTCAAAGTGATCCAGTGCTCAATTCCAGGCAACCCTTGTACACGTGTGCGGGGTGCATTTCGGCCTGCATTGCCATTTCCGTTTTCACGTATCGTCACGTGACTCCGTTAATGAGAACACGACGTTTATTCACAGTGGGCGAGCAAATGGATCGGTTGTAGGAGCTCGAGAATTTCAATTCAGAATTTTCGAGGCACATCGTTTAACGCCGTCATTTACCTCATCCTCCATCTTCCGTTTTATCTGCATCCTTTGTGGGCCAACCGTGTCGTATGTCTCTTGCATTGTGGTGAAATATATTGCGGGCCAGAGCGCACACTTCGATCGCATATAACGCGTCCCTGTGCTGTGCGGCATTACTCGCGGAAATTAATAACAGTTACCTCCTCCTACGTTGCCTCTTCCTTCTCTCATGCCGCGCCACTCACACAGCGCTTATGTCGCTTTTGTACGAATTCTCGGGGCTCGGAGAGCTGCAATATTGCCTTTACCAAGAGAGCGAGCGAGAGAGGCGGGAGAAAACTCGGCGTATAACAACCGCTAACTACCACTCCACACGTATTGTGCACAGGATCGACTCGCGCAAGTGGATCAAGTTGAGTGCATACACAGAAGTTTGCGATACATTGTGCTCCGCGCCATTCAATACTTATCTCATCAGCAATATTCAACGACTCATCTTCTTTCTCATTCACCCCTGGGTCTGGGCCACAACAGCGACGATAAATAGAATTACTGACCTGTATAATTAACATCTCGCATCCTAACGGTTATTTATAAGCAGAGATTATTTGGGTCTGCTCTTTCGCGCAACCGCTACCCGTGCACAAACTTGTTGGGGAGCCCCAGATCCTACCACATCCCTATTGGGATTTGATACCTCGCCGCACGTAGGGAACCACGTTGGAATGAAAAATATGCGAAAGGACACGAGAAAAAACTCGGCGCGTTGAAACATAATCTGTACGCTTCGTGAGCGTGTAGATGTGTGGTGATATGTCAAAGTGCAGTCAAATAAATAACAAACGATAATTACAATGGATTTTTAGTGATGCGATTCAAATTGATCTTTAAGGCAACACACCGCGGTAAAAAAAATGTTGTAATTCTTTTTTCACTATCAGAAAGATACATTTGTTAAGGGGCTATACCAGTGTGAACGCTGAAAATTTCGATGATTTTCGGGATTTTTTTGGAAGAAAAGTACTGAATAAAATGTTTCGGAAAATTAAGAATACATTTGGCTATATTTGACCTATATTACATAATTTTTTCGTAGAAAAATATTGAGGTCCAAGCGACTTAGGGGGCGTCCATTAATTACGTGAGGCGTTTGGGGGGGTCGAGCGAAATCTCACCCAATCTCACGTGGGGGCGAGGGGGGGCTTCAGCAAATATCACGTAATTTTAGTAATTTTAGTCATTTTAGTCATTTTAGTAATCACGTAATTTTTATCACGTAGGGAGAGTCTCCCTACTACTTTACGTGGTGGAGTAAATGGTACTACAACCACAGTTACTTCTACTACAATTTATTTTCCGTGAACGCATGCATTTTGAAGGTCGAGCAAAATCTCACGACATCTCACCAGGGGGAGAGGGGGGGTCGAAAAATCGCCAAAATCACCTCACGTAATTAATGGATGCCCCCTTATGCGCTGCCTACGGAGGCGCAAAAAAAAAGTTCCTCCACTGCTGACATGATTCCGGCCGATTGAGTAGCTGGAACCGAAAAAGGAAAAAATTTCGTTAAACTGGAAGGTATTTCCTGTACAATGACGTAGGCTTTTCGAAAAATATCAAAATCTAACAAAATGGTCGTTTTTTTCAATGCCAAATCATCAATTTTCATCCAATCAAAAATACCCTACGTCATTGTAGAGTAAATATATTCCAGAGTACTCAGTTCAAATTTCAAGTCAATCGGATAATTGCTCTTTGAGTTACAATGTCAGCAAATTTGAAAAATCGCATTTCGAGAAAAACCCGTTTAAATATTTAACTATCGATTTTTGCAACATAACATGATAGTGATATAAATGATAATGATATTCTTGTAAGTATAAACTGTCGAAAAAGGCAAAAAAATCGATTTATTAAAAGTGTAGCCCCTTAAGAATGCTCTCACGAATTTTTTAAAAGAAATTTGTAAAATTGGCGGAGATACAGAATTTTATGTGAAACTGTTCGAAGCGCACGATCGCGCCGAGCGGCAGATGTGCGGCTGTGAGCACATTTTTCACGAAACTACGTTTTTCAACCCGGTTGACAACATATTAAAAAAACTGTTCATCCGATTTGCATGCGGCAAGTCGTAAACTGTTCGAAAATCCAGTCTATATAGCAACACGTTGGGATTTTTTAATAAAGGGCCCTCTTCTATTTTTATTTTTTTTATGAACGATGAAAATTTTCCATGAAAATTGGGAATAAAATTCGCTGTTCCGCCATTTTTTATTTTTAGATATTGAAATTCCTCTACGTGATGCTGTAAACCTATATGTCTAGTTTCTAAATATATTTTTATTTTATTTTAAAAATGAACCGTATGGCTTTATCGCTGTCAACCGCCGAGCAGCAATTTCGTCGGAGTGTCCTCTTGGAAGCGGCGTACGTCGCAAACTATACTTTAGATTCGAGTACAAAAATTGTATACAGTCTTCTATCTGTATATATTGACTATGAGTATTTCATTTAAAAAATTCCGTTCGTCGTTTGCTTGAAAATAATTACGAAAAATACACCCTCGTACCGCGCACGAACCGTGGTGTGGTGCCTTAAGATGTATACTGTCTAAAGATTCACTGATCTTGTATATCTATATCTTTTGTTTGGAAAATTCAACGTGTAGAATGCAATGGGATGCATCAGGAATCGTATCGGATTCTGTTCGATATATCGAACAGAATTCGATACGATTGTAGAGATGTAGAGATATATAGAACGTGGAGAATTTCATATTCATATCTTTTTATTGCAAACCTACAGAACTTTCATATAGAGCATTTTTTCAGTTCTTATACGCACGCGCATGAGATTCTTGAGCAGTATATTGAATCCAAGAGAATTTTATATGTCCATTTTCGTACAATATTTTTATACAATTTTTTTGTATCCAATTTTTATAAAAACATAAAAAATGTTCACTTGGGTAATGTGGGAATCCTTTAGGATTCAAATTGGATTCTAACGGGCAATCCCGATTACAATCCAATGCACGAGCGTGATTTTTCGGTGCAGGCCGTCCTCGAGTTACGTCGCTTCGACTTAGCAACTGCAGTTCGCTCAAGACTTAAATTACATCGAGTACCATTTTGACACAATTCCTCAATAAAGCGTCATTTTTATCATGTTACGTCAGCTGCTTGCAATTTTTGCAATTTTGCATTACATGCCAATTACATATACATGTAATAATGAAGTGCATACTTAATACAAAAAATACACAATCACCAAATTTGTAATAAATATACACGTATGCGTACTTGTTCTTTTCAATAAAACATGATTATATGATATAACATAAAGTTTTACTAATTATATTAAAAGTCGATATAGAACCTTACACATACATTTTACATTGTAAGAAATGAAAAAAATCCGACTTGCGTCGCATATTTCGAGACCCTAACATGTCGTAAGTACGAGGATTGCCTGTATAGGTATCCAATGCAATGAGCCATTGGATCCTCATCAGAAAGTAGACAAGTATCCAACTGGATCCCAACGACAATTTCTGCACGGATACGTCGTCCTTGTGATACCTGCCGTCACTAGCAAGCGCAATCACGACAGGGTGCTTCGTATTCGTTGGCTCATCACCTGACAGTCGAGCCTCCTCATTCGCGATCCAATCAATCGAACGAAAAAGCGTTACTTGGAAAATAGTCGAAATTGCGCGAGGTGGCCCCAACGGATGTTCTTCATTCCGAGGGAGTCACTTTCAGGAAGTTCCAGCAAGGTTTTTCCCTTCGAGAGAGCACGTACACCAGAATGAAAATTTAAAGGCAAGGCGAGGGAACCCCCTGCGGTGCATTCCGGGGTTCCATCGCCGCTTTCTTTTCGCACTCTTGGCAGCTTGCTGGCTCATCCAGACGCTTCCATGCAAGCGGAATCCACCTCGAAATTCCTATCGCAGCTTTAAACAGCTACGTTCTCCCTCGAGCGGCCGTTGCTACACTCGCTTTGTCCCCTTTGCTCGTATGGCAGCCTCCTTCATTTTCCCGCAAGAAAGGTCCGTTCGTGACGTTACGGCGGCCCCTTTTCCCCATTGTCTTCCACGATGTTCCTTTCCACCCTCGTTGTTCACGCGGACGCGCCTCCCGTTCGCCAATACGTACGCAACTCTTGCCACGGTGAGATCGGTGGAACGGGCAGCCATCAACCCCGAGACGCACCCCGTTTCCTCGTCCGAGGGAAAAAGGGGCTCGCTTCACCTCCCTCCTGCTCGGCGAATAGTCCATCCAGCCGGAGAAAGCAGCATGAAGAAACGCGCAGAAGCAGTGACGCGAGACGAGGTGGGCTCTAAGGGCCTGGGAAACATCGGAGGTTGGGGGTGAAACGAGGGGGCGCCGCACCACACCAGCAAATTGATATTAAATGCCGTGGCTGGTCACCTTGTATATTTCTTTATTAACTCTCGGGCTGTGAACTCCAAGGCTACGAAGGGGCCATATCCCAAAGAGCCATTTCTTACGGTTCAACCTGGCAAGTACGTTCCTCCATCGCCCTACGGGACTTTCTACCTCAATCTTGTCCAGGATAACAACCACACCAACCACCTTTTACTGCACTACTTTGTCTGGGCTTTCTATTTTTTTCCCCCTTTTTTCTTCTTCGTCTTTCGCTATCCACCAACCATCCTGCGGAAATGTCTCTATTACACCCGGCTGGCTCTATTCTCACTGGCCTTTTTGCGAACGTCCCCATTATCCACCCTCGGTCTGCAATATAACACGCGCAACTGATGCGTCGTCGTCCACCGCTCCTCGAAAGAATCACGCGGGGTGTTATTCCGCAAAAAGAAAGACTCGAACCCTCTTCCGACTAGACTTTCTTTTCAGCATCATCCAACAGGGTTTGTCAGCTTCACGCAAGTCGACCGGCGCTCTAATGAAAATTCATCGTCATGTTCGTTAAGAAAACGTATCTTTCTCAATACTCCTGTCAAGCAAAATGTCTTTCTATTCCCCGCTAAGCGGATTCTTTTGTCTCGACAGGGTGTGTTGGCAAAGTGGGATGGAATTGATGACATCTAGCTGAAGTTTGCGTCGTTGGAATGGAATGAAAACACGTTATCTGTTAATCGACACAATTTTCTTTCGGCATACTTAGCCTAGAAAGTGTGGCAAACGGTCTTTACGGTTTTTATTAGAGGATTTACTAAATCTGTAAAAAAACAGTTAGGGTCCTTATTAAATGGGGTTGAAGTCTGCATCGTTGGAAGGCAATGAACATTCTTCTCATTATCCTTATCATCCAAAATCATACTTTGCAGATTTAGATTGGAGATTACTGGATAAGATCCTACAAAATGTTTGTGTGATTTTCGTGGCTTAAATCTGCCAAAGACAATTTGGGAACTTAACAAAAAAAATCATTTTCCTAGTATCCCAAATATGCAAACTTCACCGTCATCTTATCAGAGGATTCACTAAATCTCAAGAAGAGCGATTTGGAATAGGAACATGCAAATCTACATATCTTGATGCAATCCCCAACAACATTAACATTCCTAGTAGTCACAGTTAATCAACCCCTAAATAGGGTGCACCGATCAAGTCGAGTTGTTAAAAAGGGATATTATTGAAAAAAAACAAATGATCATTAGCAGCATGATATAATTATTGCAGACCTTTCAAAAGACAACCTATTTTACTAATAAATGGCATTTGTACACTTATGTGTTCGCCGTGATGGGCATTAGCCCGAAAATTCGTTAACCTCGATTTCGGCTCCCCTAGGGGATTTCTGATGAACAGTCACGCGTGTGTGTCCGGGTTGAAGGAACTAGGGTCACAAATCATTGTCCCGGCACTCCCTCGTCAAATAACGTGAGTACCACTTACGCAGCTCACGGACGTTGGCCGAACAGTGCGGAAGAGCACACCGGCCCTACCAGGGTTGATGGAAGCGGAGTGTACTGTCCGATCGGAAAAAAAGGCAAACTAAGAACGTATAATCGGCAATGTGGACAAGGCCATCTCGATGCTCTGGCCCATGAGTTTTGGACGGGGATTTAGTTGAATTCCTTGAAGCTTCGGGGCTTCGGGTTTAAAAACCCTCCGCGTTATCCAGTGTTACCGGTGTGGAAACTCGATCCTCATGTATATCCCGAAAGAGCGCTTTGGTCTTCCGTTACAGTTGCGCCACATTCGACAATGCCGGAGCAGACGGTGGGTAGGTTCGATATTCCCGCGAGTTACATTTTTAAGTTGGCTCTTAACGTGCGTGGGGTCAAAACTGAAACACGATACTCGCCATCAGCATCAACGGATCGGGATCTGGAGTGGTCTAACCGTATCGTGGTTCCTCCATTCTCCAGCGTAAAATGGATAATCCTGTCAGGCGACTGATGCCGATTGTATTATGATGGGGTGGTTGGAAAATAAGCCCCTGTTTCTATTGTTTCATTAAACAGTGGGCATGCTTGTTGGTACACGTACGTACGTATAGGCGTTCGAAACGAAAAGCGCGAGAGCGAGAGAGAGGGAGAGAGAGAGAGAGAGAGAGAGAGAGAGAGAGAGAGAGAGAGAGAGAGAGTGAGTGAGTGTGAGTGTGAGTGTGAGTGTGAGTGTGAGTGTGAGTGTGAGTGAGTGAGTGAGTGAGTGAGTGAGTGAGTGAGTGAGTGAGAGAGAGAGAGAGAGAGAGAGAGAGAGAGAGAGAGAGAGAGAGAGAGAGAGAGAGAGGATGAATGGAGGTTGTAGCGGGAGCACATGCACAGCTATGGGGATGGCGGTATAAATTTCATTTCTGCAAAAGCGCGCAGCGTGCACTCGCAAGTACACTGCGCGAGCCTCGGCATCATTCATGAATCATATCGTT
The DNA here is from genome assembly GCA_963210295.1 of Ophion ellenae. Lineage (NCBI taxonomy): Eukaryota > Metazoa > Arthropoda > Insecta > Hymenoptera > Ichneumonidae > Ophion > Ophion ellenae. The sequence continues at coordinate 37,853,022 of OY723389.1, read as the reverse complement.
GCTACAACCGCTCCGCTTGGGGGAAAAACATCGGCAAAACATTTATCGTCGTGGGGCCTCATGGCGGCGTCGCTCCACACGACTCTCTTCCCTGATGCATATTCTCTCTCTCTCTCTCTCTCTCTCTCTCTCCCTCTCTCTCTCTCCCTCTCTCTCTGAAGCGCTCTGGCTCTCTCCCTCCTCGTAGTTCACATACACGTGCATTATATATATTTTCTCGAGGCATCGACGATGTAATAATATACGACGTGTCTCGGTGGCAAGGGGTGAGCGGGATTGTCGTGGGGCAAAAGACACGTTGCGCTCTCCAGCATATTATATGCGTTCTTCAACGTATACAGACATACACGGGGAGTCCCGGTATGTGCAGGTTTTTCACCCGCATATTTCGGGTGTAAAAAACGGTAAAATGTTACGTCGTACCGATGCTGAAGTTTCCATGGTTGGACGGCAACGAATTTAATTTCTTTTGGTAGATTTCGCCTATGAAAGTCCTTTAACCATTTTTTAAGATATGTATTTACCGATCTGAATGATAAATCTATAAAAAAAGATTGCCTATAATCATAAAAATGTGGAAAATAAAAGGTAAAACAGAATTTTCGTTGCGTTCCAACGATGCAAACTTCAACACTATACGCCGTAACCCTCGATACGAAGTCAAAAGATCATCAGGGAAGTTAAAATATTTGTGCAACGTGACCACGGTGGATATCTGATTCTCGCGCTAAACAGTGAAATCCGAGCCTTGTTAATTACGAGCGATAACGCGAGTTTTCTCAACCGCCCGTGCAGAAATTGTTGCACGGATCTATTTGGATTCTTATACTTATCCTTACTCCCTGATACGGATTCAATGGGTCATCATATGGGATTTCTAGACTAAAATGTCACGCTCGAAGATTGGATTGTTCGAGGGTGGGGAATTTCCCATTGGAATCCGGGGATTACCCATTGGAATCCAATGTACGAATTCAATTTGAATTCGAAAGGATTTCCACGTTATCGAACCGAATTCGATACCATTCTTCGTGCATCCCATCGCATTCTATACGTTGAATTTTCTAGCCAAAATATGTAGCTGTGCAAAGTGAGTGGATCTTGAAAAAGTATGAATCTTATCTTAAAAGAGTAAAAATCGCTTGAAAAAAGTATTAAAAGTAGATTCAAATCACATAACTGAAAATCTGCTGTAATTATGGTTTGTTATTGCACTACCAAAAAAAAACATATTCAATTTAAAAAGGATCTATTCAAATCAAATAGGTTTTTTCCCTTGTCTCCCGACCTACTACGATCCTGTTTCTTTCAATTTCATTTTTGAATTTTTTTTCAGTTATTTTTAAAAATATTAAATATATGAAAATTAAAAGTCATTGGAATCTTCGTTTCCGGTATACTGTGTTGAGTTACTGTGAAGTGATGCCCGATTGGCGAGGGAGATGATGGCTAGGGATGCGGAAGCGTTACTCACTCGAGCACACCACCTCCACGATCAATTTCTTTGGCACGTTCGACAATAATTGCCCTCCCTGTGTTCAACGCTCGCTTGCAGAGTATCGAGAGGCTTCGATTGGTGTGTGTGTGTGTGTGTTCCTTCGACGCTGGCCTGTTCCTCAACGCGCCCCAAGGGAAAGTGGCCAGCCTTTCTGCGTATATATCGGCGTCGCCGGGCGCGCGTAGACCCCGGTATAAATTAATTATTGCCACCTCGCGTACACCTCCCCGTTGTAAATTACATTGGCCCGGGCAACTCGCGCACTACCCGTCGCTCGTGCCCTCTCACCGTGCCACGACTGCCCCCGCACGATTTATTAACACAATTTGCCTACGTAAAAGGCACTACGGAGCCAATTACCGGTCTCCGGTTCACGATAGTGCGGTACGGTAAAGCATAATGTAGCGAGAAAAAAATGAGAATGGAGGAGGCGAGAAGGAGAGGGGACACTTCTTGGCGTGCTTATGACACGGGCTCATATGAGCGTCGCTCGTTTTGCCATTGCGATTAATGCGACTATCACTGGCGACTCACGAGCAGTTACCATAAGACTTTGCAGATAGGCACTTTAGTCACTACTCAAAGCACAGAAATTCCAAGTGTTATTTCTAATGACAAAAGTGTAAGGAAATTCTCTAAATGTTTGTTTCCCCAAATCGAGCATTCGGGAAAAAAATGACATTGAAGTTTGCATCGTTGGAATGCAACGGAAATGATTCTTTTTTAATTACTTTAATTTCTTTAGCATACCTTAAAATCCCTCGACAATTGTTTTGGTTGCTTATTTCGAAACGTATGGTCTAAATTTGCAAAAAAGATCTTCTAGAATCATGAAAATGAGAAAATACAAATATAAAGAACATTTTTCGTTGCATTCCAACGATGCAAACTTCAACACTATAAAAAAGCATAGCCGTTTTCGCGCCAACATCAGCCAAGCAGACTTACATTGTCAAAATTGGTAGACATCGTCTTAGCATCTCATTCCAATCTTCTCAGAAGGAACATCACTTAAGTAAGTCACACACCTGAGTGAGTACGTCACTTACTTAAAGAATCACTTACTTAAGTAAGTACATTATTTACTTAAAGAATCATTTACTTAAGGATGGAACATCACTTATTTGAGTGATGTTCCTTGTGAGAAGGCGGACACTCGTCCGCCTTCGATTTCGTTGAACCTCACAATGTGATGAAGCATTGAAAACTACTAGGCACGTATTTTTTTATCGGAGAAAAAAAACAGTTTTAGCAGGGGAACCCACTTTAGCAAAATCTTGGTTTTTGTTTCATCAAGATTGGTCTAATAGTTGGTCTAATAGTTTTCAATGCTTTATCACATAGATGAGGTTCAGGAAAATCGAAGTTGAACACTTAAGGGGTTAGGCCACAGTAACGGGTATAAAATCATGTGCGAGTTTAACAATTTTTTTCGTATGAAAAAGTGATTCACTTATAAAATGAATTACACATCTCTTTAGTATGAATATCAAGCTGTTAGAAATTTTTTTTTTCGATGCATAAAATGGCCGACTACTCGACACTTGTCGAACTTGTCGAAACTGCTTTTTTCCAATTGGCGTGACAAATAACTTTTCTCTCGATTTACTTCAAATTTAAAAGTTATGTTCCTAATTGCATTTCGCAGAGAAGTACGTACGGAATTTCTGATTAATTGAAAACTTTCCATTTCATGAGCAGTTTATGAGCAGTTATAACGAAATTCTTCACTGAAAATTCATTTCTTAAGTTCAAATACCTACAACTTTTGAATAAAACAATATTTTTTAAATTCCGTACTTCTCTAGATATCCTAATTTAGATTGACGAGAATTTTTGTTTTTTGTTTTAGGTAAAAAATTGTGGATTCTAAAAGTCACGCCACGGAGCGGCTAAAAAAATATAACAAAAAAGATATTAGTAGTCGGCCATTTTGTACATCGAAAGAAAAAAAAATTCTAACAGCTTGATATTTATACTAAAATGTGTAATTCATTTTATGAGTAAATGATGTAAAAATTGTTAAATTGGCACATGATTTTATACCCGTTACTGTAGCCTAACCCCTTAAGTGATGTTCCTCGTCAGGTGAATTCCAAGCTAACAGAACGAAGTGACAGATACAGATTACATTTGTCCCGCATTAGCATACATTTGGTTGTCGATTTTACATCACGAAGCGATTTACAGACAGGAGCAAAGATAAGTCGGTAGAGCGATCTACCGATTTTTTTTTCCGCGTGGCACACGAACCAGGTCAGCTAAATGTCAACTGTACTAGTCAACGAAGCCTGAGCTGCCTCTGAAGAAAGTTTTGAACATTTGACGAGTACCGTCACATGGGTAATGAGTAGCTCAGGTAAAGTACGTTGAGTAGTGCCACCCAGTAATTTAGTTTCATATGACGTGTTCCGTCACACCTACTATCACGTGGAGGCAGGAATACAAATGTGGGCCACCGAGAGAGCGAGACTGAGGGAAGGCGTTGAGGACGAGGTATTTTATTGGGTTTATCCGAGTAACAATTATAAAATATGCAGCCAAAAATGAGGTATACTATTCCCAACAATATTTAGCCCTCCTCTGCCAACATTTGCCGGCTCCCAGTCCATTCCGTCCAGTGGTCCTCCCCTCTCGCTCCCTTCGCGAGAGCCGCAATATTTGTCCAAGTTTTAATGCGAGAGGTAACGGGAAAGCAAGCTCGCGAGAGAAGGCATTAGCCTCATTCGCCCGAGAGCACTTTCCAAGCCGCCATTACCAAACTTCTTCTCTGCGATTAAGCCTGGCGAACAAGTTACACTCGCTCATTCTCTCTTCCGGGGAGTATATCCTTGGCCAGCTTCTGCCACTACCTACTTTACTCCTGCACCTTCTGTTCCTTTTATCCACTTGCTCTCACCCTGTCTCTTCCTCTTGCTCTCTTTCATTCCCACACAGCCACTGTTCGCACTGCAAGCAAGCTTTTCCGAGTGACTTCCGGCCGATTTCCATTCTCATTCAAGATCGCCTTCTCCATTTTTACTCTCTCGCTTCTTCTCGCGTTTGCTCGATCGAGTTGAACCGGCTTATCGAGTAGTTTAACCGCGAGAGCTCCACCACTCGAGGATTTTCGAACGAAAGTTTCTTCTATTCGTTGCTGAATTTTTGTCCGCTAAGTTTCTTCGCATTTCGTGCATGTAACGCAAATAGCCAAACGATTAATCAACGCCGCAGGGTAACTTGTGAATTTAGTGGAGCAAATATTATTTTAAAAAAAATCTTGTGCTTTTTTTCGCTTCTTACGTTTTTTTGAATGCCTTTGCTCGATTTCAGGGCTTACACCTTGACGACATTTTTTTAACCCTTAATAGTCACACTGGGTCCACGGAACCCAAACAAATTATTTTGATGCCGTGCAACTTTTTTTTTCCAATAAAACATACATTTTTTTATATGCGTGAGCGTTTCATTCTTTCCTTCTAAATCGCACCTCCGTTGAATGGAATAAATATACTTTTTGAAAAGTCCACAGAAACCGCCAGAAAGTACATTGTCCAGAAAGTACATTGTTTCCAGATTATAAAACCATTTTTTAATTTTTTTGTCAATAATTACAAGAGTTACAGCAATTTTTGTAAATAAAAGTCATTTTTCACGTTCTTTTTTGGCATAATTTTTTTTGCATATTTAAAATTTAGTTTTTCATTTATAACCAATGTTCTTGTATTAAACAAGGTTCAAATTATACCTCACTATTTTTTTCATATCGCTCAATGCATTATTTCATTATTTATAACATGTTTAAAACGCCTGGGTCCCGTGGACCCAGTATGACTATAACGTGATTCTAGCTAAGTGTGACTACTAAGGGTTAATGTCGATTATTGGTTTTCGACGGACAAAATATGACACTTCAAAAATATCATCTCAAAATTGCAAGTCGACTTGTTCAAAGTTGAGGGATTTATGGGGGTTTGAAGGTAGGTTCTGAAAAAAGACGAACTATAAACGCGTTTTTCTAAAAGTTACTTTTTCAAGATCGGTGGCCAGGATGTCTCAAAAATCGCTGCACCGATCAACTTTAAATTTGACAAGCTTCTTTTACATATCGAAAAGCCGTGCTTGGACGGAGGAATTTTTTTTTTCGATGCATCGTTTTTTTTAATCGAAAATAGACGTTGAAGTCCGCATCATTGGGATGCAACGAAAATTCTTTATAATATTTTCATTTTCTCAATTTCGTTTTCATGCGAAACCTTTTCTTACATACTTAGGCTGAAGATCTCTTATTAGGATCCTGAAAAACGTTTTAGTGATTGTGGAGAGCTCAATGTGCGCACAAAAATTGAGCTCTGAAACTTTCGTTGCGTTCCAACGATGCGAACTTCAATATCGCGAAAATAGAGCATTTCGTCACCGAAAATCGATACGTTCACTTTCGACTGCGGCCATTTTTTTAGGAATCAATATTTTATTCTATCGTTCGTCCAAGCAATAAATAATTTTATGCAAAACTAAATGCGTCTGATTTTTTATTTCGTATGATTTGTTTCCGACCAGCAGTGGTCACTGTGAATTTTTCAATGAAAAATTCTAAAAGATACTTAAAACCATACTCTCAAACGTAACTTAAACAAAATTGAAAACCTGCGCACGTTTTCACAGAAAAAATGCACAAAGATTCTTCTTTTTTTCCGACCACCAGTTAGGTGCAACCCTCTAAAAAAAAAACTCACACCCTTGCCGATGCGCTATTTCCAGTCACGCTAAGGTGTCACCCATCCAAGTAATGGCCCAGGTTACTCACCACGAGAGATCGAATCTTCGCAATCTCTCTTTCTCCCTCATTCACCGTTACAATTATTTAAGGCATAAGGCCACAGAAGAATTTTGAAAAAATCGATTTTTTTTCTCGCTAACACGGTGCTTTATCATCATAAGAATACGTTACTATTCGATTTATAGCAAGACAATTTTTGTTTCACCGACTTTAAGGCGTTACCCCCACTTGTAGCGCAAAAAAGACCTTTTTCATGAATTTTTTTAAAGAAAACTACAAAACTTTTTTAATCGATCAATATACCATCTTAAAGAACACATCTTGAAAAACTTTTAGTAATTTTTTTATTGAAAAATATTGCATTGTTTAGTGGCAAATGGCCGTCAATGAAATAATGTTTTTATATACACGGTTTGCGGTGACCAACATTGCGGCGAAGTGGATCATCTGAAAAAAAATGCGGATGGATTTAGTCAAATATAAGTATAAACTAGTCTTTAATCGAAGGATTTTAAAAAATATTCATTTTTCACAAAATGGCGGACAGTCAAAGTTAATGGTTCGATTTTAACGAAAAAAACGGCCGTTTTTTGGCTATAAAACGGTCATTTTTTTTTTCGAAAAAAAAATCGAACGATTAAAGACTACATTTTTATATATTAAATAAGCCTGCAAAATTTCAAGAAGATCGGTTCGTTAGTGTTCGAGTAATCTTGGTCACTGACTTCAGAAATGCCATTTTGAGAAAAACGCATTTAAAGTTTCTCTTTCAACGCTCTTTCAACGCGGATTTTTCTTTTTCAACGCTCATATCTCAGTCAATTTTGTTCGGATCGACTTGAAATTTTCAGGACATATTCTCAGATACTTATACTTCAAAAAAATGCAATAAAAAAAATCGATTTTTTCAAAATCGCAGGTGGGGGTAACCCCTTAAGTTCAATTACCTACAACTTTTGAATAAAACAATATTTTTTATATTCCGTACGTACTTCTCTAGGTATTCTAATGTAGGTTGACGAGAATTTGTGTTTTATGTTCTAGGTAAAAAATTGTGGATGCTAAATGTCACGCCGCGGAGCGCCTAAAAAAAATAAAAGAAAATATTCGTAGTCGGCCATTTTGTACATCGAAAGAAAAAACAAATATTTTCTAACAGCTTGACATTCATACTAAATAGATGTGTAATTAATTTTATGAGTGAATCAATTTTTTATACGAAAAAAAAAAATTGTTAAATTCGCAGATGATTTTATACCCTGTGGCCTAACCCCTTAACAACAATGACGACTTTTGGTAAGCCTCGTATGGATAAAAATCTCAAGATACTCGTAAAAGGGGTCCGCGTATCGACGTTCTTTCTCCCTCGTTTCCGTTTTCCTCGCGTTTCGTCATTATTGGTGCGTGTCCAATGGCAATTCGCCGGGGCTTTGGGAATATTTGTAGTGTGTCGTTCGTTCAGCCCACGAGGCACACGGGGAAAGAAGGAAGTTGCGCGAGCTCCGTATATAATACTCGCAGGACTAAATATTGGGTAAGTTGGCATGAATGGGGCTGTAATACGAAGTTTTGTTGGTTAGCGAGCGAAATAGCGGGATACATAGTCTCCGCGTGGGTATATTGTATGGGGTTGGTATACCCTGGATGGAGCAAGAAGCCGTATCCTTGGATCGACGATACGACATAGGGGCGGGGGGCGGGGGGGGGGGGGGGGGGGTGAAATGCGAAAGACGGGAGGGTTATGGCCTCGGGACTTCCCCAGGGACTGAGGGGACTCTTTATTTAATATCCCCAGGCTGGTGTCAAGGAGAGTACACATTATATATATATACAGTCCAATACGAATAATGGGGTACAAAAAGTATGATATAGTAGAGTTTTGGGATTCGAACGAAAATTCTAAACGACACGTCAAGTCCGGAGACGAAAATAACGTTATTGTACGACCGTCCCTATCCATATCTACAACATTTACCAATGCACGGTTAACTGAGGCGGGTTGAAATTCCGAACTTTGAATAATCGGAACGCTCAAAACTCCGCAAATATACTGCCCCGAAAGATCAAAATTCCGAATGAATTTTACACGAAAGACCAAAACTCTGAAAATCTGAACACCGTCGAAATAAATAGGCTATGGAAGTTTTAAAAGTTTCAAAATTTTCAACCAATCGACGAATTATTTCAAGATTTTTTTTTTATCAATAAGCGATTTTACGTCAATTTTGAAATCTGTCTAGACAATGACAATGTTCAATGACAAATTTCAAAATTGACGCAAAATCACTTCATGATAAAAAAAAATTCTTGAAATAATTAATCGATTTATTGAAAAATTTGAAACTTTTATACTTCCATAGTCGAATTATTTTGACGGTGTTGAGATTTTCGGAGTTTTGGTCTTTCGTGTAAAATTCTTTCGGAGTTTTGATCTTTAGGGGTACTGTTCTTTCGGAGTTTGGAGCGTTCTGACCATTCGAAGTTCGAAATTTCAACCCGGCCCCTATTTACTTATTCATACGTAACTTGCTCGTGAATCTTAATATTGAACAAGTGTCGTCATTCCGGAAACTCAGTCGTTTCATTTCTTTTTTTATTTCACCGCGTGATAATCATTAATTCGCGGCACGAGCATACCTGTATCACGTATCGTTTACACCTGCAATATAGGGATCACGATTCTCTCATGCCCGCATGCGACTTTAGTCCAGGGTGAGCGGATGCCCCAACCCCGTTTGCATGTAGCTGCGAGCCATCAGGTACAGGGCGGGAGTCGTGGGCTCACGCTTGAAAACTTTTTGATCCTCGTACACTCGGTTTATGCATGCGTGGTTATGCATAAAGGAGCAAGTGTAACATGAAAATGAGAGAGAGATAGAAGGAGAGAGAGACGCGGCGTGGCCTGGTTCTCTTTTGGGGTCCCGGGGATGAGATAAATGGATAAAATGCTAATAACCTAAGTGCGCATTCTGTATACGTGCTACATTTGTACGGAGCTGATGTACTCGGCCATGTATATATATATATACACGTATATATATATATATATATATATATATATATATATATATATATATATATATATATATATATATATATATATATAGATTCTCTAAGTACAGTTCGTTTTAAATTAACGTTATTTGGCTCATTAATATTTTGGAGTTTTTATAAATAACCAGAATTTTAAAATAAATTACATTCCTATGGAAAAATGCGCTGCGCGGCAGTCCTGCCCTTTGAGCAAAACAGTAATTGGCTTGAAAAAAAGCGGAAGGCGAATTTCAGCGACGTTGAAGTTTTGCATCGTTAGAATGCAGCGAAAATGCTTTCTTAATTTATATTATGTTCTCATTTCCATTATCATCCAAAAAAATTCTGATATTTAGGCTGAAGATCTCTAATAAAGGTCCTGAAAAACGTTTGAGTGATTTTGGAGAGCTAAATGTGCCAAAAAATGGGCTACAAAACTTAAATTGCGTTCCAATGATTCCACGCTTCAATATCACGAAATTCAATATTTGCAACGTAGAATAAATAAAGTAGATTATTCTCGCTTACGGTTAAGTCTCGCGTAATCATCTCCTCGTAAGGTAATTCGATGCCTACTGCATTTAGTCATAATTTTTTCATATTTCTTCTTTATTTAAATAATACTTTACATTATTATTTTATGAAATTACGGATTATTTTGGTTCTTGCGTTTAACGAACTTTCGGGCTTACTCCCGTGCTATGAACGTCCGATTCAACGGGAAGTATTCCGGATGCACGGCCGGATCCTCCTCGTCAAGCCTTGCGCAGTGGGTATACGCGAGCAAGCGGACGGTATGGTGCACAACAGCATGGAAGATTTTGGGGCGCCTTCCATGAGTGAGAGCCAACCTCGCTAACTCGTCTCGAGCGTCTTCCTGTTTTGCTCATTTGTAGAATGTACCAAAAGGTACATTTACCCACACGCGCACACACACCCACCTATATATATATATATATATATATATATATATATATATATATATATATATATATATATATATATATATCGAAAGGACAAATTACCCTGAGAGGAACTCTTGTCTCCACCGTATAGAAGTTCGCACGCTTCCGGAAACTTGAAAACGCTTTAACCCTCTTGCATACGGCCCATACCGTTCCTCTCGACCCTTTGCTCCGAGCTATATACGCGAAGAAAAGCCGCGTACCTCGCGTATTTCCATCGCTTTACCCCCTCGCATCGTATATTAATGCGCGAGCTCAGGACCACGCCATGTATATGTTTGCGTGGGTGTGCGTGTGTGTGTATGTCGTTGTGTGTGTGTGTGTGTGTGTGTGTGTGTGTGTGTGTGTGTGTGTGTGTGTGTGTGTGTGTGTGTGTGTGTGTGTGTGTGTGTGTGTGTGTGTGTTGGACTGCGTGTGTGTTGTTGTGTGTGTGTGTCGTCGTGTGGGTGTGTGTGCGTGTGTGTTGTTGTGCGTGTATGTCGGGGTGTGTGTGTGTGTGTGTGTGTGTGTGTGTGTGTGTTGGTGTGTGTCGGTGGGTGTGTGTCGTATGCGGGTGTGTGTGTGTGTGTGTGTGTGTGTGTGTGTGTGCGTGTGTGTGTGTGTTGGTGTGTGTCGGTGGGTGTGTGTCGTATGCGGGTGTGTGTGTGTGTGTGTGTGTGTGTGTGTGTGTGTGTGTGTGTGTGTGTGTGTGTGTGTGTGTGTGTGTGTGTGGATGTGCGTATGTGGGTGTGTGGGCGTATGTGAGTGTGTGTGTGTGTGGATGTGTGCGTATATGTATTACGGCCACGGTGCCGGTGGGTGTGGGTGTGAGTGTGGGTGTGGGTGTGTGTGTGCGTGGGTGTGTGTGTATTACGGCCGCGTGCGTATGCCTATCTTTCGCACGACTGAAAACGGAAGCCCGCGCTGCGTATAAGCCCTCCACCCTTGCCACAAGGCAAGAAACTCGAGCCGAGCGTGCGCATTATTTATAAATATCGCCATGCGGCGGTACACGCAGGACAAGTGTGCCCCACAAAATGGAGAAATTCATGAAAAATAGATAAATGTTTCACGACGTACTTCAATTCACTTTCGAGACCCTTTTCCATTACTGCGAGTACTTTTTTTCTCACTATCTCGTATAAAAAAGACGAGCGGATTATTGTCGTCATTTTATTGAGGATAAGTTCCTGGTGGCCTGGGAAACGAAGCGAAAGAGAAATGATTTGCGTGACGGAGGTGAGGTGAGGACGTGAAACCCGAAAATAGCAGAATTGGAAAAATGACATAGATCTTATGGTATTGAAGTTCGCACCGTCGGGATGCAACGAAATTTGTTCTTTTCGTGTTGCCCAATTTTCGTTGGCCTATTTAGGCTACAAAAATCCGTGAAACATTTTTGAAGATCCTTATTAGGGTTTCATAACCTAAATTTGGTAAAAAGGGGTTGGATAGTGATAAAAATAAAGAAATGCAAAAATGAAGAGGAATTTTCGTTGCATTCCAACGATGCAAACTTCAACACCATCGGTTCTTGTCGATTTTATCCGGAACACCCCGTACACCTCGATGTATATACGACTCTGTTTCGCACTCTCACCCTTTCCCTCCGACGACTCCTCGTTCGAGCAAGCTTTCGCTTCGCTACATGAATCGTTTGCCACGCACTTTTGCCCTCTCCCATAACCCGTCCCGACGTATAATCCTCTCCCTACCTTCCGGGTGCACGGTCCCGGACCGAATTCGAGTCATAAATGTTCAGGAATTCGTTTATTTTACTTTCAACGTTGACGAATCATATAGGTACGCACGCACACATGCACATGTATATATGAAGTCTACTACATGTACTGCAGCAAAATCGGAGTTTCTATTATTTTTAGTGAATGCAAAACTTCTCAGATTGCAAGAACGACAATTATTTTTTACCCCCTCGCGACAGCGTTCGTTTCTTAAATCGAGAGACGAGAAAGTTTGTGTAAGAACTGCATTTCTCGAGCGTGCCGAAGGAATTGCTCCCTTAAATTTCTCTTAACATGGGAAATTGAATCGGCTTGTATGATATTGTGTTGAAAAGTTAGGTTAAAGAACGAAGCTAATTTTTTTGTTGTTTTGGGGATTTTATTACTGATGGTCAGTAATATGAATCGTAAGTTTGGTTGTCAATGTTTTTCCAGTAATTATAATTTTAACGAAGCTTCTTATATCGCTTTCTAGCCTGCTGGATATTAATTTACACATGAAAAGCTTGAACACCCACTTAATGGATTACCTCAGCTCGTGGCCGGAAAAAAAGGAATTTTCGTGATTTCTTTCTGGGACAACCTGGGCAGATGTTTAGTTTTTTTTACATTAAAAAGTATAGTTTTAAGTATCTTTTACAATGTTTGCATGGAAAAATATCTATAAATCTGGTATATACAATGGTTTGTGCAGATCGCTGTTTGAAAAACTTCCTTCGCGGTGACCAGTGCGGCTCGAAAATAAATCATCCGAAATAACTAACTGAATAATATTTAATAAAAATAAAAACGTATTCAGTTTTTGGATGAAATTATTTAGTGCCTGGACGAAGGACTTAATGAAATCGTGATTTTCGAACAAATGGCCGCAGTCTAAAGTGAAAGTATCGATTTTCGGTACAAAAGATTCTCTATTTTCGTTTATAAGAAAAAAACTATGCATGGAAAAAATCCTCCGTTTGAGTACTGCTTTTTGATATGTAAAAGAAGCCTGTAAAATTTGAAATTGATCGGTGCCCTGATTTTCCGGATACCGTGGTTGCAGATTGTGAAAATACCCATAAACGCCTATAACTCCCTCATTCTTAACCAGCTCGACTGGAAATTTTCAGACAGCGTTTTTGAAATGTTATGTTTTCAGAATCCGTCGAGAATCAAATATTTTTAAAAATTTCACCCAGGTGTAAGCCTTTGAACCACCGTATGAGCAATTCGCAATTCTCGCTTATTTTTCAACCCAATCGATTAATATATTAATTCTAAATGATCAATTATTAATGATCAATTCTTATTCCCGGGATATTATTCATAACCTCTTAGCTTTTACGTCTTAGGGATTAATTTTTATTCATCAATTGTCAACGGTTCCGAATAATATTCGATTAAGATCTCGAAGTATAGTCACATACAGAGTGTCCCACAACTGAATGCGTACCCTGAAAGGGGGGGTTGGGGGTGAAATTTCGAGTCGATTGATATAAGTATGTATGGGGCTCAGATCAACCCCTGAATTATTATTAATTTTTAAAGGCCGGCCAATCAGGTGCGCGCGATGAGCGATACGCTCGCTCATCGCGCGCCCCTGATTGGCCCGCCTTTGAAAATTAATAAAAATTCAGGGGTTGATCTGAGCCCCATACATGCTTATATCAATCGACTCAGAATTTCACCCCCAACTCCCCATTTCAGGGAACGCAATCAGCTTTGGGACACCCTGTATATCTAAAGGCCTGTACCTTGAAATTAATAGTTCTCTATTTTTCTCTCTGTTTTAGGTAAGTACCTTGGGTATTTGTTAACAAACGTTACACGACTAGCGTTGCAGGAGTCCACAGGAGGTTGGAGGATCACGTGAGTACACAGGAAGCACTTGACTTTTTTTGCGGCTTTCCAGGCGTTTTTTCTCTTTCGTCCTTGCATTCGAATGGAGCACGATGCGAGAAGTATAAGAGAGTGTATAGAAATCATTGGAGATTCACGGTTGAACGTCACTTCCTCGTATGCCAATGGCGTTTGGCTATACAGAGCTTTCTTGTGCTCTTCTATGGACGTACTCGAATGGCGTGCTCTCCTCGAAGTCTCGTCGGTGTGTGTCTCCTCTCGCTACTCGTTCTCTGGAAGAGAACAAGAGAGTGAGGAGAGAGGAAAGAGGGAGAGAGAGAGAGGGAGAGAGAGAGAGAGAGAGAGAGAGAGAGAGAGAGAGAGAGAGAGAGAGAGAGAGAGAGAGAGAGAGAGAGAGAGAAAGAGAGAGAGAGAGAGAGAAAGAGAGAGAGAGAGAGAGGGAGAGGGAGAGAGAGAGAGAGAGAGAGAGACGAAGCTTTGCCATTAGCCGACACCCGTCGTGCACCGTAAATACAGAGGGAGCCACGACTCTCTCGCTAATTGGCAAACATCGGGAGGTCGTCTTATCGCGATTGACGGTAAATTTTTGCAAATTATAAACTGTCCGCGAGAGAGTCACAAGAAGGGCTTGGTCAACCCTCTCGCCGATCGCTCTTCGACTCCTGATCGTTTAGTTTATTCTTTTTTTTTCCTTTCATTCGTTTCCTTTTGTCATTCCTTTCGTCAGCTGAGAGCCGCCCTCCACTCTCGTATCGGTAGGTCTGTACGGATATACCTCGTCCATTCTCTACGTCGCTACGATTGTCCGTCGACCCTCTTTTTTTTCGTTCATTCTCGTCTTACAAAGCCCGGGAGCAATCTTTGATCGGCCGCAATCGCAGTCGTCGAGATCGCAGGCGCGCCTGTCCCGCCGCTATCGCGAGAGAAAAATTGGCGACTCGTGAATTCCCATGATTTCCGGGTGGTCGAGCCAATCGGCGATAGAACGAACGAAATGGAGCGCGAAATATCGTTGGAAATAATTGGAGAGATTTTTCAGATTTATCTGTGTACACACTTGGGTCCTCGTTATTTTCGATGCGATTCCACCCAGGCGAATCATTCGGACTCACATTTATTCACTTTATTTTTTATTTCATCGCATCAGTAGGATTTATTTTATTGATTAAAAAAAATGTCATATCCATAAATGTAGAATTTATTTTCACCTCCTGTGAACATTTATAAATTTCTGGACTTTTGCATCGCTTATTTGTTTCTCTATGTACGTGCCTGCGGTTGTTTGTAATTTGTGCTCGAGCTCATCGATGCTCCAAATTTTTTATCCACCAATATGTGTCAGATCGACCGTACCTTTCGAACTCTTTTCCACGCTGTGAAAAACCGAATCAAACTCGTGTATTTTTTTATCTGCGATTTTGCATGCCAGTGAAACACGAGGACATGTGTGTGTGTTTTTTTTTTTCATTTTATTTTCATTTAACTGATCGATTTTCGAGTTTCGAGGATTTTGTACGTAATAATTTCACATTTCGTTGGCATTTCCATACAGTATTCGTACACGAGATTGGCGTGTATGTGAATATTTTTTTTATCACTTCGGCCAACTGGTCGCGGGAAAATCAGAGCGTTTATTTGCAGAAAAAATATCGCAAAAAAACTATGTAACACGATTCATCGTTGAAAGAGCGCATTTGAGTTTTTTTTTTTTAATTCGACTTAAAAACGAACGGCCCGTCCCGAGCAATGCAATATTAAAATAAATTTTGAGCGGTATTTCGTCAGAAAACAAATGATTAAAGAAAACTCATTAATACGTTACACTGCAATCGCTGTTCGGAAAATAACGGACAATAATCCGATACCGACAGCGCGTGCCTCTGCGTTTTTATAGAAAGCAAATAAAAAATGTACTACGTCCGTTGCAGCATAATAAATGCTGCAACGGACCAAATTGATAGATCAAGCACAGTATGAGGTTTATCACTTTTTAGGCGAGCCACCACTGTCACGGGTACAAAAATCATTTTTTGCATTTTCTCGAAGTACACGTATTCGGAAATGTGAGAAAAAAATCAAGTTAAAATATATAAAATTGACCAAGTTACAAAAGATCTAGGGAGGCAGGTTAAAAATACCGCAATTGAAGTAGTTATCGTTGTATGCAGCCGTATTTTTTTTTCAGCAATTTAGTATTTTTTTAAACCCCCGAAAATGTGCAAAATAAATTTCAACATAACAATTTTCTCTGAACACCCGGCATGTTGTGATTTTTTTTCGAGAAACGGCTAGGTACAATGAGAATTATACGTATATAGATTATAAAACATTTTTATTGTTCAGACGAATCATTGTCAACTTATCGATCGAGTCTTTGAACCACATTTTTTATAGAGAGGCTTATTATACCTCAATAACGTTGTTAATTTTCAATTTATGCAAATAAAAATTTACACAAGATAAGGTCAATGTATGCTTAATGACATACCTCTTTGCCAAATCCCAAATAAGTAATCTAGTAGACAAAAAATCGGTACAAAACGACCCTTTTCTGCCCATCACAGTGCCCCCCCCCCCCCCCCCCCCCCCCCCCCCCCAGGCGTGATATACATTTGGACGGGAAATTTTTCTTCCATTAGAACATGTATAGTTTCTATTTGACAGTAATTAAAATTAAAGAAAAATCAAAATCAATATAATTGCACGCATTTATAAAAAAAATCAACATTTCACGCAACATTTTTCTAAAATTTGGATTGGAAAAGTAGTTTGTAAAATAATTTTTCAAAAACAATCTGAGCATTAAGGCACAGCGTTGACTGACTGTAACGTTTCAAATTTTTCGAATTTCGCTTTTAAACTTCGGAAAAATATTCTACATATATATATCTATCGTTGAGACAAGAAAAAAAAAGAAATCAATTTTTCGATCGTTGTAAATGTACATCCCGCATTAAGTGCGAATATTGCATATCGAATAACAATAAATAAATAAAACTTGTCCCGCGACCATTACACGTTTTTTTTTTAAATCATGTAAAATAATGTCTGCTGTTTGCGTTGACGACCTGTGCGCGTATATGTAAAAAAAAAATTGCAGGGGGGCCCTGAAATTGGAGGTCCCTTCAAGTGGATTGCCCGCATGGAATTCCATGGTCACGGTCCTCCCTCGGCGAGTGATGGGGAGGGAGGAGGCGAAGAGAGACGTGAAATATGAAAAATAAATAAAAAGAGTTGGCAAGTGTAACGTTCGGGTCACAAAGAGACACTAGTTTTCAACTCACCCCTCTGGGCACCAAAAAGCGAGAGAAAGAGACAGGGAGGTAGGTCCGTGTAAAATTAATTTCACCGGTCGAGCGCGATAACTCAACCGCGGTTGAGGATGTCGTGTCTACGCGGGCTCGTTCGTCCACCCATCCGCACTCTTCACCGTTGTCAACGCTTTGACGTGCGTATATATATGTGCATATATGTGTGTGCGTGTATATATATATATATATATATTTTTTTTTTTTTCCTTTTGAAGCCGCAGCTCGTGAGCAACGCGAGAGAGAGATTCAACTCGCAAATCGCTGGATAGCGGTCATAACGTGGCTGTTTGTTACTGCACGGCCCTGTTTGGCTGACGCGCGAACCGTTTGAAAAAGCGCACACTTCGGAATATAAATCTTGCGAAAGTAGTTGAAAAGTGACAAAAGCCGCGTACATATTGACACAATTTGGAGAAAAATTGTTCTACCCCCTTTTTTTTTGGTTGGTGCTGAAGTGGACGAGTTATGCAAAACGTGAGTGACAAAGCGAGCACGTACTTGCGTAACTGTCGATTATCTCGTACCGGACGAAAGACAGAAAAAATAAATTAAAATCCAATATGCCTGCGGCCGAGAAGAATTGAATTGATGAGATTCGGTTAATGATGATGGGAACCTCATTATCTACAAATTATTTTGTGCTTATTTGCAAATTATCGCAAATACACAAAAATTTCATTCTGGCCGAAAGACCGAAAAAAATTATAAAAACCCGGAATACCATCGAACAGAATCGAATCAATAAGATTTGGTTGATAATAATGATGGTCTATCTGTAAATTGTTTTTCGTTTATTTTCAAATTATTTCGAGTTAACAAAAATTTGTCTCGTTCCGGATGGAAGACAAAAAAGACGATAAAGATTCAAAATGCCACGTGCCGAAAAAGATGTATCCATAAAATTGAGCCAATAAAAATAATAAGTACTTAATTATCCACAAATTATTTGTTGTGTATTTACAAATGATCGCGAATAAAATTCATCTCGATGGGGACGAAAGACAAAAAAACGATAGAACTCGGGGAATTATTTTTCGTATATTTGCAAATTATTGCAAATGAACAAAAATTAATCTCGTTCCGGACAAAAGACGAAAAAAAAGGCAATCCAAAACGCCACCAGCCAAAAAAATTGCATTAATCAAATTTAGTTAATACCAACAATTTAATTATATATGAATTATTTGTTGTTTATGTACAGATTATTCTCGGTGTCCTTGTAAATTACTTCAAATAAAAAATAATTTATCTCGTTTCAGACGAAGTACAAAAATAAGATAAAAATGAAAATGGCATGGGTCGGAACCAATCGAATGAATAAGACTCAGTTAATAATCATAAAAAATCTACTTATCTACCAATTAATCTTCGTTCAGTTTCAAATTATTGCAAATAAACAAATATTTATCTCGTTCCCGACGAAAGACGATAAAAAATAATGCCAAATGCCATCTGCCGGAAATATTTAAATCAATAAAATGTAGTTAATAATAACAACAATTTAATGATCTTCCAAATATTTTTTTAAACAAATTATGTTCCGTTTACCTTCGTGTTTTTTTTTCCAAGGTACATTTTGGCACTATTTGACTTCACTCAGAGACAGTGATAAAGAAATCGTCGTACTTTGGCCCACGCTTGGCAATTATATTTCTTCAGGTCCACCTACAGTGCACAGCGGAGGAATTCGGTGCCAGACAGTGTCTCGACATGCTCGAATGTTTGTAGGACCAAAGATGCGCTACATGTAGATTAATATTGGCCGAAGGACGTCGCGAGGTGCAATTACATGGGGCAGATACATTCGAAGCAAGATTGTTCGATATTGCTCAGCCATGAGCTGCCGAAGAGTAACGCGGAGTAAATGGAGAGGAAGAGAGAGAAAGAGAGAAAGAGATAGGAAAAGAGGGCCTCGACATAATAAATTGATTCTCAGGGCCCGAGTCCGAGAGAGGTCGCGGCGGGTCAAAGGGGGGGCCTTTCGTAAATCATATTAACCTCAGCCTGATGCTTATATCGAGGCTTTCGTGTATACCTATAGCAGATATGCAATATAGTGTACACCGACCGGATCCTATGGCCCGAGCGAATATCCAGCAATTAGTCAATTATCCCCAATTACGATGATGGCTTATTAGCGACAGAGAGTGCCTCGAATTCTTTGTCGAGTTTCGTCTCGCCTGGTGCACTCACCTCCCCCACGTGGAAACTTCTCTAATAAGCAGGAAGCAAAGACTTTATCGTCTGACGCCCAAACTAACGAGCGTAAAAGAAGGTCTCGCGAAGCGGATTTAAAAAAAAACGTCCTCGTTCGGAACAAATAAAAAACAATTTATCGTTCAGCGAGACTGGGCCACGTGGAGGAAACCCGAGCGGATACTCGGACCAAGTGTCAAAATGCATTTGAGAGGAGTTGCCGAACTTTTATCAGGTGGCGAAATCATTGAAGCCAGGTAAAAGAGAGTTGTTGAGTAAAGAGCTTCATTAGGCAGCTTCGGAGAGTTGAAGCAGTGGAGATTCCTGAAAGGGAATCATGTCAGCGATACAAAAGTTGAGAAGGTAATTTTCCTTTTTTTTTAGAAGTTAAATTGTTTTTTTTTCTGTTTTATTTTTTATGCAGAGTTTGGCCTTTTTCGGAGCTGAATCGTATATTAAAACGTATACTAAAACTTTCAATCGCGTTTTTCTCAACCTGGCTGGAATATAAATCTAGCTATAATTATTGCATTTTCAATTTTAAAAACCGAAATACTCATAATTGTAATAGCTATCGTTGTGCGTAGCCATTTTTTTCTTCGAAATTTAGTATTTTTAAGTTCCCGAATATAAGTAAAAAAATTCGCCAAAATTACACTTTGTTTTTTAATCGCCCACGATTTTGTGATTTTTTTTCCCAACGTGGCGAGCGTAGCCTTTTTTCGAAGGAAAAATGGCTATGGACAACGAGAACTACATATATATATATATATATATATATATATATATATATATATATATATATATATATATATATATATATATATATATATATATATATATATATATATATATATATATATATATATATATATATGCACACACAATGTGGACCAACTGCCGAATCGATCACTTGAGAATGGTTAGTCTGAAAAATAAAAATAAAAAAGTTTGATGATCTATATATATATATATATATATATATATATATATATATATATATATATATATATATATATATATATATATATATATATATATATACATCAAACTTTTTTATTTTTATTTTTCAGACTAACCATTCTCAAGTGAAAAAGTTTTTTTCACATCTCACACGAAACTGTTGTTAATTTGCTTTGTCTGCTCGTGTTTTCCCAAGATTTTTGTAAACGACACCATGTATATTTTAAGCTATCGAACACAGAAACTTCATAAAGCATTTAATTTTTTTCGAAGGATAGGAAGGATTTTTTTTCGAAGGACTTTTTCGAAGGAAAAATAAAAATAAAAAAGTTTGATGATCTATATATATATATATAGATCATCAAACTTTTTTATTTTTATTTTTCAGACTAACCATTCTCAAGTTATTACGTTAATTTTTATTTATTTTTAACAAAAATTTACACGAAATAAGTTCAATGTACAGTGGGTAAAAAAACTATTTGTACACGACGTCTTTTTCAAATTATCCTTCGAAAAAAATGAAATGCTTTATGAAGTTTCTGTGTTCGATGGCTTAAAATATACATGGTGTCGTTTAAAAAAATCTTGGGAAAACACGAGCAAAAAAAGCAAATTAACAACAGTTTCGTGTGAGATGTGACAAAAACTTTTTTCACCCGCTGTATGCTTAATAACATACCCTTTTCCAAATCCCAAATATCTAGTAGACAAAAAACATCGGAAATAACGACCTACTTCGTCCTGTGACAGTGGTGTCTCCCCTTAAGAGGGTTTGAAGCTCTCAGGTTTGTGAAAGGAAATCATGTCAACGATACAAAAGTTGTGAAGGTAATTCTTTTTTTAAGTGATTACGTTTTTCTCTTTTCCATTTTGGAAGTAGTTTCTTCTTTTTCGTAGCTGGGTCATTTCATACGATGGTTCCTTAGCGTGCATATTTGGGCGATAGCTGTTATTCCCCAGGGATGTAATAAATTTAATCTCTCTCTCTCGTTCTTTCTCTCTCTCTCTCTCTCCCTCTCTCTCTCGTTCTCTCCTCTGTCCCTCCCTCACACAATTTCTGTACCCACGTCTCTTCCATTCCCCATTATTCGTTCCAACCCGTTAACTCGGTACATCCGTACTCTAGTGGAACTGCGAGGACCCGAAGTGCTTTGCCAAATGTGAGAGAGAAAGAGGCGAGACGGTATGTAGGGAGAGTCATAAGAGTCTCCTAATACCTGTGCGCTTTCTCGTTCGCAAAAAGGTGGAAGAGAAAGCTACCGTCTGTGTGTGTGAGAGAAAGAGAAAGAAAGAGAGAGAGAGAGAGAGAGAGAGAGAGAGAGAGAGGGCCGTGTGGGAGTACGCATCCAACGACCCGGAGAATCTTGCACACGTTTTCGAGAATACACACGAAGAGAGAGAGAGAGAGAGGTTTTCCTCGGGGAGTAACACACAACGGGAATCTCAACGCTATCTAGTTCCTGATGGTAACCGGCCTCGCTTCTTGTACTTACAAAACCGTCGCAACGACGACCGGCTCTTCCTGCGTACTCCGTATTATGTACTTATCTCGTTAGTGACCCGTACTGCATGTGCACACGCAAACACACACGGCTAGATAGACATGAAGAACGTCACAAGAATCAGGACGATTTCTGCCCGAGGGAAACTGCAAAGAGTTTTCCCACAACGATCCTGAAAAAAAATGGGAAAAAGAATTCTCAAGGTATTTCCAACCTTGCCGTAGAACAGTTCTCTCTGTCAAACGACGTCAAAAAATAATGATGTTGAAGTTCGCATCGTTGGAATGCAACGAAAGTCAATTTTTTTTCTACTGCTTATATTTTTTTCGCCGATTTAGGGTACGAAAAGCACCCAAACGGTTTTCTTTTATCTTCACTAGAGACCCACGACCATAAGGGAGGACACCACTGTGACGGTTCGGAAAACGGTCGTTTTTTCCGAATTTTTTCGTCTGCTAGGTTATTTATTTGGGATCTGGAAAAAACGCATATTATTAAGCGTATATCGAACTCATTTCGTGTAAATTTTGCATTAAAACAATTGAAAATTCACAAGGTTATCGAGGATAATAGAGCCTCTGTATAAAAATGTGGTCCAACGGCCGGGTCGATAACTTGACAACGGATGGTCTGAAAAATAGAAATATAAAAGTTGTACAATCTATATAGATATAGTTCTCGCTGTACGTAGCCATTTTTCGAAACAAAATCCACGGAATGACGTGCGTTCAAAGAACAAAGTGCAATTTTTGCGAAAATTCGACTTATGTTCGAGGATTCAAAATATACTAAATTTCCAACGAAACGACTAGGTCGTTTCGCTACTGCAATCACGGAGATTTGGACTTTTCGATTTGGAAAATTGAAGTCTCTAACTTTGTCAATTTTCAATATATCAGCTTCAATTTTTTTTCACATATTCTTGAATACGTATACTTTGAGAAAATGCAAACAAAATAATTTTTACCCTTGACAGTGGTCTCCCTTTAACGTATAAAAAGAAACAATGCATCACGATAAAAATAAAGAAATGAGGGGAAAAAAAAACAGAAAACTTTCGTTGCGTCGCAACGATATAATCTTCAACGTCATGAAAAATACGCATTTTATTTATGAAGCACTTGAAACCAGGGAATACATTTAGCGCGCGAGCTGGGTTCATTCCCGGCAATTTGATTTTTTGCTCGACCTCTCTACGTGTGCACCTTAAGGATTACGTTACGAGAGGAAGAGAGAAGGAGAAAGAGAGATTTGCAAGCACATGTCGGAGACAAAAGTCTTCTTTACGATTCTCGGTACAGAAAAGACGCTCGAGATAACGTACCTATATATATATATATATATATATATATATATATATATATATATATATATATATATATATATATATATATATATATGTAAAAGTTGGATCGAACAAATGGCTCGTAATGTAAGGATAATGCGTACAGAGCGGTAGTCTGGGTCGCGCATTCCTTACGTACCTCCCATCTCGAGATACATATGGGTGCTCGTCGTATATACGCCCACGCACGAACGCACCCATCTACCAATTGTACGTTATATTAGCTATGCATATTTGCAGACATCTTTGTTTCGTGGTACCGGCGTACGCGTTCATAGTATGCACGTATACGTATATACGTACGTGCATTAACTCCAGGGTGCCACATACCATGAAACCACTACGGGACTGTATACTTACGAGGTGCGATTCAGCCTCTTATCGAATTCTCGCACCTCGTACGTAGCTCGCCCTCGCATCCCTTTACTCTCACCCTTTCGCTGTCCCTCTCTCTCTCTCTCGTCCCCCCTCTCTCGCTCTCTCTCTCTCTCTGACCCAATGTCTCTCTTTTTCCTCCTCTATCTTTGTCCTCGTTCTCCTTGCTGCACCCTCACGATTTCACTTAACTTTGCCATTTTTTTCCGCTCACATTTTTTCCACCTTCTATCTGCTGATCGCGTACCCGGGACTACGCGAGGACGATAATCGAAAGTCTGCAGAACATAAATTACATGGTTGGAAAGGCTATCACTTTGTAGCTGCAGTTCTTCTCGTGAAATGCGTTTTACGAAAGGAAAACAGGAATGAGGATCGATCCTATTAGCCCATGGTATGTTGTTGAACAAGCAAGATGAATTGAATTTTTGTAAATTTCATTTTGAAAGCTCGTTTTGGGATTTTGACGAAGTACTTAAGGTATCAAGGTACTTGAGCTTGGGTGAAACCATTTTTCCTCCCCCCATCTGATGGAACGAAGAAAGAATCGGGACTGACAGGGAACATCACTTAAGTGTCCGCCTATTATGTTGAAACTCATTTGTGCAATGAAGCATTGAAAACTATTGGACACGTATTTTGTCAATCAGTGGGGAAACGGTGTAAGGGGGAAAACCACCCCTCAAAGCAAGGCGTGTCAACGCTGTAATTTTTTCAATACTTCTATAGTGGATTTTTCATCGCTTAACACTAGGAGAATTTTGGTTTTTGTTTCATTGAGATCGGTGGACTGCTAGTGGGTGGAACTGCAAAATCCCCCTTCGACACGCATTTCTTTGAGGGATGGTTTCCTCTTTAAAACCGTTTTTTCGCCGATAAAAAAGACGTTTCCAATAGTTTCCACTGCTTCATCACATATATGAGTTTCGACAACATCGAAGACGACCACTCAAGTGATGTTCCTTGTAAGAGGCCTTGGCAGTCCCAACAGAGACTTCAGACAGTCAAAGTATTCCGACAATCAGGAAATATCGTACGAGAAATCTCATTATTTATCACTATTCGTCATTATTCACTACGAGGCAATGAACAATCCAGCGGCCTCAACCAACAGTGATGGTTCGACCTAGCTCCTGACGCATCGATACCTCGATTCGAATAGCACGCGCAGACCAAGCTCTATTTCTTCGTCCTCATATGTCAAATATAAATAAATCAAAACTCCAATACCCTCTTGCCCCAGTTCTCAACCAAATATCCTCTCAACTTTGACATTTCCTTCCATCATGCTGTAAGAGTTATCAGGTTGGCCAGACTTCATGAGTTTCCAGTCACGGTGTTTCTGAGCAAAAGGAAAAACCACTTGATACATAGTTCTTTTTCCTCGAGGATTCTCGAAAGGAACCTCGAGTAAAGACGCTCGGAGGTAAAACCCTTTGTACAAAGGAAATTCCCGAAGAGGTGCGCCATCAGACATCATAGTTCCTGTCGGCATAGACTGGGGATACGTAGGAGGGTAGATAGGTGGGCACTTGATGTAGGTACCTAGGCGAGTCTACTGGCGTGCTGATATATATATATATATATATATATATATATATATATATATATATATATATATATATATATATATATTCATTTATACGTGACCACCAAGAAGAGTAACGAGTTCGAGCCAAGCTATATGGCAGCTCCCGGTCGTCGTCGTCGTCGCCATCCTAGCCATCGTCGTCGTCATTGGCCTCTCCTCGGTGGGGCAGGTGTGTTTTGCCATGCTCGATGCTAGAGCCTTGTGCAACGAGTTTGCTACAGTATATACGTCCATCTATAGCCATCGGGTGATGGCAAGCAGAGGGTCGTATTTTATTCGATCTGACAGTAAAGAATATGTCGATTCTGCCCTTTGTAGCTTACCGGTTGGTGTATATCGATGTATAGATGCATGGATGCTCTGGCCGAAGTGCTCGCTGGAACGGCAGCACGTCATCGACCTTCGACCCTTTTCCACTGCGGAGACTCTGCTATTTTGCCGCCCTCTGTTCTTCCTTCCACCCCATTCCTTCTCTCTCTCTCTCTCTCTCTCTCTCTCTCTCTCTCTCTCTCTCTCTCTTCTCCCTCTCTCTGCTCTGTCATGCCTTGTACATTCTCGGGCCTGTGTACAACCTCAAACCAACCCAGCAATAGCCCTTCTACCATGTTGAACTATAAGGTCCGCCTCGTCGTGATACTCTGCAAAAAGCTCGTATTTGGGTGACTATGCGCGTTCAATACCCCGCGGCACGCTCGTGTCTCTATATATTGTACGATTGGAATGAGAAAACCGAGAAACAATTTCCAAGGGTTTTTCAGATACCTTTTTCCGCACCGATCGTTTCTTGCCGTCGCATTGTGAACCTCTTCACGATCGTTCCAGTCGCTTCTCCTCACATTCGGCCACATCGGAGTAGGCACTGCAGACAGAGGTTTAGGACAAGGCGACATTTCTCGCATAAATAAAGGGTGGCTTAAAATGAGCTGATATTTTAATTTGTTAATAAAACGTATTATTTATTCGAAAAGTACGAATATTTTAATTTTAATATACGGTACGAACATGGAGGGTATGTGTGAAATGCAATATCCGATAAATGGCCGCCTCGACCCTGTTTGCGAGCGTTCACTCTTTTGACGAAATTTCCAATAATATTTTGACATAATTGAGGACTAATTTAATTAACGGTGCGTTCAATTGCTTCCTCGAGCTCTGAAATGGTCTGTGGATAATTGGCATACACTTTTCCATTCAGAAAAACCCAAAAAAAGAAGTCCAATGGCGTCAAATCGCACGATATTGGGGGTCAATTGAAATCGCCAGGGCGCGAAATATCGTCCATGAAACTTTGTCGGCAATAATGCAGCAACAGTGCAGCGAATAACAATTTTGGGCCGGGTTGAAATTCCGAAGTTGGAATGATCAGAACGCTCAACGCTCCGAAAGAATACTACCCCGAAAAATCAAAACTCCGGGAGAATTTTACACGAAAGACCAAAATTCCGAAAATCTGAACACCGTCAAAATAATTCGGCTGTGGAAGTTTTAAGTGTCACAATATTCAATAAATCGATGAATTATTTCAAGAATTTTTTTTTTATTAAGAAGTGATTTTACGTAAATTTTGAAATTTGTCTAGACAATTTTATACGTTTTGCATCATTTACAGTCAACTGTGTAGACTTTCGCTGGCATGATCTTGACGAACCTTGTAATCTCGGAACATTAAAATTAGGAATTTTAAACCGTCCGCGCATTTAAAGTTCGGAATTTCAACCCGGCCCCCATGTCAAGATCATGCCAGCGAAAGTCTACACAGTTGACTGTAAGATATGTAGAACGTATAACATTGTTTAGACAAATTTCCAAATTGACGCAAAATCAATTCTCAATAAAAAAAAATCTCGTAATAAATCGTCGATTTATTGAAAATTTTGAAACTTTTAAAATTTCCATAGCTGAGTTATTTTGACGGTGTTCAGATTTTCTCTCTAAGTACTATCAACGATGTGGACTCTATGTTCGCTAAAAAAAATGGCGTGTCATTTAACATATCAGGTCATTTTGAGACACCCTTTATATGGGAAATTGGAGACGTGCGAAGAAATTCTCGACTCGGGTGAAGAACCATAGGAATTTACGCACTTATGCAGAAGGGATATGTGCGGAATTTGGTGGACGACAGGTCGGGAATGTTGAACATCCATGGTATTGAAGTTTGCAACCTTGGCATGCGCCGAACATTTTTTTTTTCATTTATTCATTTTCATTATCATCTAAATCCTTTTTTTGCCAGGTTTAGGGAATGGTCTAATAAGGGTTTAAAAAAATGTATCAGTGTTTTTTGTATCCTAAGTGTGCCAAAAAAGAGGTCAACACGAAAAAGAAATATTTTCGTCCCATCTTAACGATGCAAACTTCAATAGCATGAAGATTCGAGGGGGCTCGAAAAGAGTTCTCTTTGCCAGAAGACCATCGTGATCCAATGAGAAAACGGAGGAATAAAGGCAGTCGATAATAAAATCACTCTTGGCGCAAGAAAACTCGGAAATAATTCGGGTAGATGTATTCTTCCGTTAAAATGAGATATCGTACCTCGGAGAGCCATAAAGTATATGAATATCACGAGAAGAATCCACAGGTTATTCCCGGTTCTACATGTTTATATATAATATACAAGCCTCGAGGTACTATCCGTAGCGAGAATTCAGAATGGTAAAAATGATATTACCTTATATACCGCACAATGTGTACGGCGTATGCATATAAAATAAGTACATTAGAAATGAGTTAGTAAGACTGTACGTCTGAACAGATAAATGGCCAGAGTTTCTCAGACACTCTTCCCGTCTTTTTTTTTTCCCTGTGCCACGATCTCTACCACCGCTTCTCGTTGTGCCATGCCCTTCTGCCCGCTGGGGAAGTTGTGACAAATACGTAGCATCTCGGCGACCCCAACGTGACTACGTACATCCACGAGATATATGAGATTGAAGTTTGCATCGTTGGGATGCTATGAAAGTGATTCCTTTTTAATTGCTCAAATTTCTTGTTAAGGTATCGATGAAAATCCCTCGATTTTTTTTTCACTGCTTATTTAGAAATGGATAATTTGAATCTGTAAAAATAATTTTGTAGAATTAAGAAAATGAGTAAATAAAAATAGGACGGAGCATTTTCACGGTATTGAAGCTTGCATCGTTGGGATGCAACGAAAATATTTGTTTACGAGCTTTTATTTAACTTGACTCGGTGTGAGATGCCTTTCTTGTGAGATGCAAAACGGAAAATCGATATTTCACCCGGTTCCCGACTGCTCAGAGCTAAAATCGATTGAAGACTAAAAAGAAGAGAATAATTTGTGTGTAAGAATTTTTTTTAACAAGCATTTATTCAATGTACTAAAAAGTAAAAAATGATTTTTGTTGATACGTCGCATATATGTGACTATAAATAAAAGCTTGGAGCGCTTAAAATTTAGACATATAATCTTTGATTTACATAAATCCGTTAACATATCAACTATATTTAATTGACTGTAAAACAACCTTAGATTCCTTAAATAAAAATCCTGAAACTGAGTATAAACGTGTGATAATAATTTTGTTCTCCAATTACTAGTGTGTCAAATTGAATACAGTTAATGAAACTGAATTGATGGAATTTATTAAACATTTTGAAAGTTGAGCGGCCCAAGATTTTATTTATAATCACAGACAGGTGACTTGGTGAAGATAATTATTTTCTACTTTTTAGTACATTTAATACAAGCGTTGAAAAAAACATATATCCAAATTATTTTCGTATTGACCTGTTTTTTCCGCACATTTACGCTACGAAAATCACAAACATTTTTTCAGATCCTTATCAGGGTTTCATTACCTGAATTTGGAAAAAAGTGTTTAGATAGTAATCAAAATCAAGAAATGGAAAAATAAAAAAGACTTTTCGTCGCATTTCAACAATGCAAATTTCAGCACCACGAATTTTCGTCGCATTCTAACTATGCAAAGTCCAACTCCATCGAGGTAGCTATTT
The DNA here is from genome assembly GCA_963210295.1 of Ophion ellenae. Classification (NCBI taxonomy): domain Eukaryota; kingdom Metazoa; phylum Arthropoda; class Insecta; order Hymenoptera; family Ichneumonidae; genus Ophion; species Ophion ellenae. The sequence continues at coordinate 37,823,940 of OY723389.1, read as the reverse complement.
AAAATCGTAAACTTTGAAGGCACGACCGTGAGCTCTGGTCACCTGGAGAACACCAAAACTCGAAATAGCGAATGGAAAAAAGTCATCCACAGCAATAATCATAATCATAATAATGAATGTAGTAACAATAATGAGATCATGATCGTCAATGAAAAAAATAAAAATTTGCCATTATTATATTCTAAATTAATAGCAAAATAAAGGGTACGAGTAAATGTCATTACCATCCACAAGTTCATTGATCATTCACAATTCTGCTTTTTCACGCGTTTATCTTTTTTCTTGGGTCATAAGTTACGGATCATGGTCCTGGAAGTACGGTAAAAAGTGGCAGATTAAGGGAAGGAAACGGAGAGAGACTAATGGCAAAGAGCGGACATAAATCTGCTTTCCAGAGCAGTTGCAACGTTAATGCAGAAATACGAGGGCCTTGTGATCGGTGCGCGATGAAGTTGTACACGAGAGCCCGAGAAGAAGAAAACGAAACGCGAATACTCGATGTAAAATGAAGCAAAGCAAAATAGTATGAAAAGCAAGCGCACGAAGGGCAACGTTAGGATGGCTTGGAAAGAGAATCCGGATAGTTCGCGAAAAGAGTAGCGATAGCTCGCAAGAGCTATGCGATATGGTTCGCGGCAACGATTTCGTGCAGATCCTCGAGAATATAAATTCACTATCATTATTATTGTTTTACTCATTATTGTTGTGGTTATTAAGTATTCATGCTTTCCTCGGGGTGGACCGAGAGTGCCGCTGTATGCAGGGCCGAAAGTGCCCTCGGGTCGACTGGAGAAATAAATCGAGACGCGAGTGCAGGCGCTTACCGATCTCTTGTTACGTGCACGCGAGATCGCGTGAACACATCTCTCGGTGGCGAGGGCGCCTACAGATTTCCAGAACTTTGTGAACTTATTATATCTTGCCTTGAAAAAGACCACCTTTCTGCATCGAGGAACTTTGCCGGGATTCAACGCCCGAAAACTGGGTGAAGTCCGAATGGCGATTGTTGATGAGGTCGAAACTCCCATATTTGGAATGCAACCTTTTTTTTTCTTCATTTCGCCATTTTTTTTATTTTTGTAACTATCGAAAGTCTTCTTTTTGCAAACCGAGGTGGAGAATCTCTAATAAAAATGTGTAGAATAGTTTTAATGATTTTCACAGCCTTAATCGACAAAAAAATGAGCAGTTAAAAAATGTTCGTTGCATTCCAACAATGCAGACCCCATGATTGTTGGATAAAAGAATAAACATGAGGAAATTTGATCTCTGGAAAGCCTTTGGATGGTTTTTAAAAATAAATAAGTGACGGTTGGATTAAGGGGGGAAACCTTTAGGCGAGGAAAAAAATGCTGATTTTCATTTTTTTTTAAGGAAATAGATTTTTGAGACTATTTTTGAGATTTAGGGTATTTTTCATTACTACTTTTGGCTGTCGAATGGTATTTTTTTAACAACCTGTACTCGTTATACTTCTGTACCATCACGCACTTGCCACACTGTGGTTGATTCACACCCCAGCGATAAAAATGGTTATAAAAAATAAACTATCGAATGTTTTTACTTCGAAACGTTGTTAAGGCAGCGAAGGAGTTCCCTTTAAACTACCATGTAGGTTATTTAGCCAAAAATAAAAATTAACCCGTGTTTGCCACACTTCTGTAGAATACACATCAATGCATTTTCGTATAGGAAAAAAAAGTGGGTGGGGTGTTTCGAACCCCACAGTGGAAAGTAAGGGTTATTTTTAAAAATCGCGGGATTATGGCACGGTCTTCTAAGCGGTTTGCGGCGGATGTTGTCAGACGGCGTGACACTTAGCTTCGGCGGGATTAATCTAAAAAAAAACCAACGAAGATTTTTCTTTCATTAACACTCATACGCAGAATGTGAACCAAGGAAAAATGAGAAATGTTGAATAGCTATTGAATTATACGCCTTGGAACCAAATATTGAATTTGCTAAGAAAAATCGCAACATTTTGCAATGAAAATGTACCGTTTTTTTTTATTTTCAACAAATTTACGGTCATGTTTTCGACAATGAGGTGAGAAAGATTTATACCAAATTTCATCAGAATCGGTCATTAGTTTGTTAGCTATTCGTCACGCCAGGTTTGAAAATGCAGTTTAGAAGACCATGCCATACCTTCGCCATTTGTAAATATTAATAATACGAAAAATACTATGTCACAGACAAAAGTAGTAATAAAACATGCCCTAAGTCGCAAAAATTGTAAAGAAATATTTCCTTTTAAAAAGAATCATGAAAATCAGCAAAAAAAAACCTCGCCTACCGGTATCTCCACCCTTAAGAGAAAACATTCCTTCGTTTAAGCACTGCTTTTTGACATGCAAAAGAAGCTTGTAAAATTTGAAGTCGATCGGTGCAGTGATTTTTGAGATTTCCTGATCACCGATCTTGAAAAAGTTATTTCGAGAAAAAACCCGTTTAAAGATCGCGGCACCAACCTATAAACGCCCACGACTCCCTCAAGTTTTGACAGATCGACTCGAAAGTGTCAGAGAATATTTTTGAAATGTTTGAAATTTTATATTTTGAGAATCCGTCGAAAATTAAAAATCTGTATTTTCTAAAATTCCAACTATTTGTAAGCCCTTAGGCACACGTTAGGAAAGCACATACACGCACGTATGTATGTATATATGTATGAATGAAGAAAAATTATATTGAGGACATTCAACTTCAACCACTTTGACCTCTTCCCAATTACCTTGGTCAAAATCAGTTTTGGATGAATATGGCAATCTATGTAAATGTCATGTCGGTGACTAATCTTGGCCCTTTAAATCCATGATTTAAACAAAAATTAGGGTTGCCGGTGAAATAGCCAGATATGCGGATAGTCAATATTACGTAGATATAACGAGTTCCAAGTATCCTTTTCTCTCCCTATATATATATATATATATATATATATAGCACGTGGCGACGCAAACTTCGCGAGCGAAGGCTGGTCCACCGAGAGGGAAGGAGAAAATGGCTCGATTATTTTGGTTGATCGGCTGCAGGACAGCGGAAAATAATCGATCGGACGTTAATTGCAACGTGGTTCGATGAAGCGGCTAACACGAGCTGAGCACGAATTATATGTAAATAACAAATGACCCGGCGTATATCAACGAATGAATGATAAATGTGTGCGACCCGATACCACCCACGTATATATCTAGAGCGCTCCGGGGCAAAAGAGGAATTGAATATTTATACATCGGCAGAATTATTCCTCGAAAAAATGGTTACTCGTGCTTTTCCAATGAAATAATTATTCCGAGTGTATAATATTCATCATTACCGGCGCCGTAAGGGTTTGATAGCTTACACATCTGGTAACATTTTTTTTTAATATTTATTTTTGATTTTGGAGGGATTTTCTAAATATAACATTTCCAAAAATATTCTTCGAAAATGTCAAATAGATCCGTACAAAACTGAGGGAGTTATGGCGTTTATATGTATATGCCGCGAACCGGCGAACTTTAACGAGTTTTCCTCAAAATGACGTTTCCAAAATCGGTGACCACAATATCGCAAAAATCACTGCACCGATCTGCACATTGTCCAAGCTTCTTTTACATATCAAAAAGTAGGCCTTAAACGAAGGTATTTTTGCGATTCATAGTTTTTAGGCTTCCGTACCCAAAACGGAACCCTATGAATGTCACTTTGCTGTCTGTCCGTCCGTATGAGACAGGTCTCTAGCTCGTAAACGGAATGAGTTACAGATCTGAAATTTCGATATTTTGTGCAGAATGTTGAACCAAAACCGAATATTCAATTAGAAATTCTACTAAATTATTTTTCGTGGGGGTCCCATACATGAAAAAGGAGCATAATTTCGGAGGCTGTCATTTTTTAAAGCTCATTGAGTAGAGTACAAATATATTTTTTTTCTTTTTCGTCTTCAAAAATGAAGAAATGGGAGGCCGTCAACGTTGTCAGTTTAGACCATTTTTGTTACGGTGTCTATCTCAAAAACTAAACTAGTTAGGAATTTTGAATTTCTGTACATTCTGTACCATATACTGTATTCAAACAACAAATACTGAAAACGCCAGTTCATAATGTAGTAAATATAATAATTTATTGTACACATAATATAATAAATTTATAATGAAAATATATAAAATTATTGTTATTCAAATATTTACAATACCAAATGACTTATTTTTGGAGTCGGTGCCAGCCAAGAAGGAGAGATTGGCGTTACGGAAGAAACGAGATTGCAAATTAAAAAAAGACTGTAGATCGTATATTTCATGTATTTTTCTCCGCTGGTACTAACTCCAAAAATAAGTTAGTTGGTATTGGAAATATATAAATAACAATAATTTGATATATTTTCATTGATAGCTTACAGCAGGAGTATACGAAGCTTTCTTTAGCTCTCATCACCCCATATGATTTTAGTTTAGTACTATCTAAAGACTATTTTTTTTATAGACGAAAATTAACGCGTTTTTTTCACCAAAAATCGACACTCTCACTTCGGACTGCGGCCATTTATCCGAAAATCAATATTTTATTAAATTCTTCGTCCGAGAAATACACAATCTCTTGCAAAATGTGAATGCATATAATTTTTTCATTTCGGATTCCGTTCACAGCAGCGGTCACCGCCATGGACGTGTTTCAAACAAACCATGGTATCTACCTCATTGATTAATATTTCCCAATACAAAAATTGTGAAAGATATCTAAAATAATATTGTTTTATGTAAAACAAAATAAAAATTGCAAACTTGCACACGTTTTCCCATAAAAAAATCCTCGTTTTTTTGGCCACGAGCTAGGTGAACTCGTTAAAAGACTTTGGAACTCGTTCTCATGAATTATATCTAAAATGGTCTACACGAATTCACGAATTCGTGCTTGGGTCTATATACACATGTATGTATCATAAATTTATATGCATATACTGAAATCGTTCCCATTTCATTCCCCATTTTCTCCGCCCCATCCAGTTTCACCCTTTCGTCGCCGAACCGGAGGCTCAAACACAGCCGGTCATGTTTCTCTCACTGGGGGTTTTCCAATTAATGGATTTTCGTCTCTATCTGCCCGTGTGCTGATGCTGAAGGGTAACAGACAGAGCGGCGGGAGAGCGATCGAGGAGGTGGAAACACCGTGGGATATATATATATTTATATATATATATATATATATATATATGTGTGTATCTATGTATCTATGTATATGTATATTTATTTATATGTGTGTGTGTGTGTGTGTGTGTGTGTATATATATATATATACATGTATATTGGGACTCGGTTGGAGGTGGCAAACGGCGCGCAAATTAGTGCTCGTATCGACGGGCAACGAATTAATTGTAAATTTGCGAACTCGTGTCATTAAAAAAAATGAGACGATAATTAACAGAGTGAAAAAGCAGAGAAAAAAATTGTGTCAAATGATATTGCATGAACACAACAAGCGCGATTATATTACGTGTGTCCCTTGGTCCAGCTACGTTAATTGGAGGTATACTCGGACCGAGAGGGCGACTGATTGGCAATCCAAGATGGCTCGTCTCGAATATCGGCGCATATCAATTCGTCGATATTGGATTTTGTCGTTCGAAATCATTTCCGATATCTGTCGGTAGTAAATGCACGAAGTGGATTTTTCTGGGTAATATGCGGAAAACAAAATTGCAAATTTTGCATGGATGTGGATATTTATATTTTTTAATAATATTGAAGAAGGCATCGTTGAAACGTAACGAGCGTTTCATAGCCCAATATATTGGCACCATCAGCTCTTTATAATTACTGAATGACGTTGAAGCTCGCATCGTTGAAGTGCAACGTTTTTTTTACATCGTTATCCAAAGCCTTTTGCTGTTGCACATTTAGGTCGAAAATCTTTAATGAGAATATGTAAAAATGTTGGACCAATTTTCACAGGCAGAATTGAAAAAAAAATGAGAATTAAAAAAGAATTCATTTTTGTTGGATGCAAACGATGCAAACTCCAACTTCATTATCACGCAAATGTTTTTCGAGATCCTTATTAGAGATTTTCGACCCAAATATATAAGAAGAACTTACGGATGATTATAAAAACGAGGAATTGAAAAAAGAAATGAATTTTCGTTGCATTTAGACGATGTAAAATTCAACATCGTTATTTTTTATTTCCATTGTTTGTTGTTACGCCTGTGCGGGTCTCCGAACTCGGTGATGAAGATACGAGAAGTGTGCGGAATTTTGTATTCTCCAATTACCAATTGATTTTTCATCGCATGGCGCACGAGCCTATTGTATTTTGCGAAATTTTAATTTCAGGCTTTACGTCGTGTCGGTCGTGCTGAGCATGTTTTATCCCTGTGCATACACGCGGGGATATTTATCGAGTACTCCCTATCGCGTCGAAACGATCAAACGTCACGATCGAATTTAGCACAGAGTATTTCGAAAGTTTCGAGGAATAAACGTATATATGTCGGAGGATTTTCGACTCCGTGAGGGATTATCTTGCGTGTGCTTATATTTCGATAGAGCATAGGAGAGGGATATCCACGTTTATATATGCGCAAAAGCGACGGAGTCTCGAGACAAGGAGAGCGAAAGAATGAGAGACGAGGGCGAGATCAATGCTGCACAATTTTATGCGAGGAAGACTCGCAAGTTTTTTTTTCCTCTTGCTCTGCACCATGCGACTGTGCTTTCGATTATACTTGCACGTGAATACATACCTGTATGCACATAATCCCAACATGTCTGTAGTGTCGTCCCAAAATTGACTATTCTCGGAAAAAGATTCTGTTTAATTAATTTTTATTAAATTTTAAAATGCGAAAAATATTTTCGTGCTTCAATTTTTGTTAATCCCTTTAAATAAAAAATATTTTGCTAAATTAATTTTCATGCATTTTTAAGGAGTTTCGGGACAAATGAAATGTCATCATTTACTTCCAATTTATACAGTAAATTCTTTGTCGTATGCTGAATGCACTCTTAAAATTTTGAATCGATAGTCTACACGGTTTCTATAAAATTTACAATTCAAAAAACAGTTTTTAACATAGGGAGATGTCTATGATCAGATAACATTATGACACTGATGACAAAATTGTCATAATGTACCGAGTGATTTTACAGTTTTGCATAAAACTTTTTCATGCGTAAAACTCCTCCCATTCGGCGATAAACATAGGCATCTCCCTATGTTGAAAAGTGTTTTTTTCAATTACAATTGTTGTAGAAACGATTTAGACGATCAATTAAAAATTTGGAGGGTACATTCAGTAAATGACAAAGAATTTACTGTATAAATTTAAATCAAATGGTAATATATTGTCAATTGTCCCGAAATTCCTTAAAAATTAAAAATAATTTGTTCCATCAAGTTTTATTTAATTTTTTTAATTCGAAAATCTTTTCATTAACCCTTCCTTGACACACTTATAATTGACCACTGTTTTGATACACTCGGTCAATTTGACCCGGATAGTACTTCATCCAGCTGCCCTTATCAAACCATCGGGCGGTTTTTATTGAAAAAAAATTCGGGATACGCGTTAAAAAATTCTTCATATGCCTGCATAATTAAAATTCGGAAAATATAAAATTGAAATGTTGTAAAAAATTATTGAAGTCTTTCAATTTTGGGCAAGTGAGCATTTTATTTCAAATTCGTCCGGGTCAAAATGACCCAGTGTGTCGAGGAAGGGTTAATAATTTTTTTTTCAAGTCTCGTTCATTTTTTGCAATCCATAATAAATTTTCAAAAATTTATTTTCAAATACGTTATCTCATTGAATCAGATTCAAATTTTTTTAACTCCAGGAGTATAAATCTTTACAACTTATTTTTCAACGAGTTGGTGAATAATAAAATACCGATGACTATTCGGAATTCTTCGAGTACACATTTTCCATTCCTGAAATTTAAAGCACAGTTCTTTCCGCTCGGATTTTCTTGTTCCAAGGTTAGATAGTTTCGAGTACAAAAAAACTGCCAGGCGCAATTGCATCTACCGCTCGCCGATTTACACTTCATCGTTTGATCTGAACGAATTGACAAGAACGATCGGCAAAGAGAACAAGACGGAGAAAAAACGAAGAAAAGAGACGATGGGAAAAAGCTTCGGAGGACAAATGGAGTTCGAGAAAGAGAAATAAGCCGTGCCCCTTTTTGCGTTTGCAACCGGCACCGTGGTATCGTGCTCCGCTTTGTGGTAAACGCGGGGCTTCGTGGCTTAGAATTACAAACAAACGCGATTACACCACTACAGCACCGCCCTCGTCTCTCGCCGGCTACAAATCGATTGCTCGCTAATGACAAAAGGGCGCAACTTGCGTCAATTAAAAGCTTTCTCGCCGTCGTTGCAGAGCCTTCTGTTTGGCTTTGCTTTCGTTTGTACGTATCATAACTTTGGAAAAGAGGCGACGTTTCGTTACAGTTAAAAGTCTGCCTTACGTTCAACGGACGTGGCGCATGCAACGAAATGTTCAAAGAAAACCTCGTGTTTTGCCTTCATTATCGATCAACGAGCCTAGACTAAACACAGACGTATCGCTTTACCTCTGCACTCGATGGTGTTTTTTTTTTTCATCGATTCTGAGGGGCTTGGCAAACGCCGGTTTTTGGGGCAAATCATTCTTGTTGGCTCATTTTACTCCGAGATATTCCAATCTCTTTCCATCGTGAACTTTTAACGAAAATCGATCGAACTGGGCTAGGCATTGACATTTTTTTCAAATTCCACAACGTCAATCGAGCCTGGGAATTCGATCGAATCTACGACGTTGCGGCTTACATTGTTGGAATGCAACGATTAATTTTTTTATTTTTTATTTTCCCTTTTTATCTCATTTACCGAACCCTTTTTGCGCAAGTTTGGATTGTTTTGTAGGTCTCTTATAAGGAGACGTAAAACCGATTGAGTGAACTTCATAGTCTAAAATGTATAAAAACCTTTATGGTATTAAAATTTGCATCGTGGGTCCAATAAATACCAATAAACCCAATAAATCTTTATGCTATTAAAATGCAACGTTGGTATTTGGTATTTGTGCAAAATAAATACCAATAAATACCAATAAAACTTTATGGTATTAAAATTCAACGAAAGTTTCGTAGCCCAATTTTTTCAGCACATTCAGCTCTTCATAATTACTCGATGACGTTGAAGTTTGCATCGTTGGAGTGCAACGATTTTTTTCTTCTTTTTTCATTTCTTTATTTTCATCATTATCCAAAGCCTTGTGCTTTTTCCCATAATCTAATTACTTACAGCTCATGTAACCTACGAAGAGCACAGACATTTTTGCAAATTTTTATTAGAGAACCATAGCCTGCCACTGCAAAAATCGAATTTGGATAGTGGTGAAAATCCAAAGACGAAAAAATATTTTAAAAATTCGTTTCATTCCCAAGATGCAAACTTTAACACCATAAAACTTTCGAGATCGCAAAAATATTTAATATCCGTTGCATTCCAACGGTGCAAGCTTGAACGTCATTTAAATCTTGACTGAATTTTCCTTGCCCCATTTAAGAAGGAACAATTCACCGATCGAGGTTCGAGAATATTAATTTTTTTTTGGTCGTGGTCCCGCCCAGTTCCAAATTACACGAAATTTTCAGGAACAAAGGTTTTAGCATTAAAAATGTTGGCATTGAAAATGTTTTTAAATCTGTATATGTTTGTTGAGGTAGGCTAGTTATAGGGGTCTGAGTTAGCTGGATGTTACGCGAAACTAACGCTACCCCCACTCCGCTGCTATTGGGTCGTAGTAGAGTGGGGGGAGCCCCCTCGCGCGACATACTGATTGGTTAAAAAATGCCGTCTCCCCACCCGGTTCTAATATTGTTATTGATTTAAAAATTATATTACGATTTATATTACAAAAATTATATAACCATTATTGTACGGAAAAACCGAAATAAACCCAAACATGCACAAAGAAACTCAAACAAACCCACAACAAATCCAAACGAACTCAATTACAAGCCTCAATATATCAATGTTTTTTTCTAAACAATAAAAACCAACTCATATTATTTCCATGTACCTGTCTTTTGTTACCCGAAAAGTCTAATTTCATGTTCAATGCTACGAAATAGTTGCACTTTGTGTAATATCTGTAGATCTTTTATTGTAAAGAAACGAGAGAATAATTGAGACGAAATTTCATTGCGATGATTTGTCATCAAGTGGAACTCATCGAAACTGCGAAGTTGAATTTCTATCGGACTGATCTACGTCTATAAAAAGATCAGTAGGTACCGTTAAACGTGAATCGGCGAAACGTTCTTCCCTTGAAGAAGCTTTCAACCTTTCTGTCCGATTGAATACGACATTTGAGGGATTCATAGAGAAAGGAATATTTATTGTATCCTGATTGCCTGAATATCGATTGCCTGTCAAGTCTCGGTTTTTTGCGACGGTTTTCATTGGCCTTCCGAATCCGCGGAGCATCCCCTGTAAAGGAGAGGGCGACGTTTGGCAAGAACCGCACGAGAGGAGGGGCTCTCTTTTTTCCTCGTGGTTGAAAAAGCGTGATGAATGAATTTCGAAAGTCCAGTTGAGTCTAGGCTTCGGCTTGACGTCCCTTCTCAACGCGATCCCTCTTTTTACCGTTTCTCTCGTTATGCTCTACGACCTCACCCTCACCCTCTCTCTCTCTCTCTCTCTCTCTCTCTCTCTCTCTCTCTTCCTCCCTTTCATTCTTCTCCTCCTCTCCTTTCTCACGTACATATATGTGTCACGCTGAGGAATATTTTCCCTGCAAGCGCAGGGCGAATCTCACGATGATGGTACGCGTTACAAAGGGCAATATATAGATCGTGACGGCGACGGTTTGCTCTGTCGACCGATAACGCTGTTTGTCATTAATCAGCTACGATCCGGAGTGAACAACGCGTATACGTACATACACGTATATACGTGTGTATGTACAAAGGAAAGAATACAGGAGAAAATAAAAAATCACTGCGGTCTCGTATATAGCCCAATATATAGGGTGTCTCAAAATGACATTTCAATTTATTAAGGCCTTAGGCCACAGTAACGGGTATAAAATCACGTGCAATTTTTTTCGTATGAAAAAGTGACTCACTTATTAAATCAATTAATTACTCATTAAATGAATTTTTCTTTCGATGTACAAAATGACCGACTACTAATATTTTCTTTTGTAATCCTTTTTTAGGCTCTCCGCGGCGTGACATTCAGCATCCACAATTTTTTACCTAGAACAAAAAAGAAAAATTCTCGTCAATCTACATTAGAATACCTAGAGAAGTACGTACGGAATCAAAAAAATATTGTTTTATTCAAAAGTTGTAGGTATTTGAACTTAAGAAATGAATTTTCAGTGAAATATTTCGTTATATCTGCTCATAAACTGTTCATAATGTGAAAAGTTTTCGATTTATCAGAAATTCCGTACGTACTTCTCTGCGAAATGCAATTAGGAACATAACTTTTAAATTTTAAATAAATCGAGTGAAAATTGTTGAAGTTATTTGTAACGCCGATTGGAAAAAAGCTGTTTCGACAAGTTTCGAGTAGTAGGCCATTTTGTACATAAAAAAAGATATATATATATATATTTTTCTAACAGCTTGATATTCATACTAAATAGCTGTGTAATTAATTTTATGAGTGAATCACTTTTTCATACGAAAAAAAATTCTTAAATTCGCACACGATTTTATACCAGTTACTGCGGCCTGAGGCTTTAATAAAACGTATTATTTATTTGTAAAGTACGAATATTTTTATTTTAATATAAGGTACCAACATGGAGGTTATGTGTGGAACACAATATCCGATAAATGGCCGCCTCGTTCCTGTTTGCAAACGTTCACTCTTTTGACGAAATTTTCAATAACATTTTGGCATCACTGCGGACTCATTTGATTAATGGTGCGTCCAATTGCTTCCCTGAGCTCCGGAATGGTCTGTGGATCATTGGCATACACTTTTCCGTTCGGAAAAGCCCAAAGAAAGAAGTCCAAGCGAAATTCTACACAGTCGACTGTAAATAATGTAGAACGTATAACATTGTCTAGACAAATTTCCAAATCGACGTAAAATCACTTCTTGATAAAAAAAAATTCTCGAAATAAATCGTCGATTTATTGAAAATTTTGACACTTTTAAAACTTCCATACCCGAATTATTTTGACGGTGTTCCGATTTTCGGAGTTTTGGTCTTTCGGGTAAAATTCTTTCGGAGTTTTGATCTTTCGGAGTAGTATTCTTTCGGAGTTTTGAGCGTTCGGATCCTTCAAAGTTCGGAATTTCAACCCCCCCCTTCCACGAGCCCAGAAGACTGTCAGATGCGCCTCGAGATTGCAAAGACAAAGTGGAAGGCTACTCTTGGTAGTGTCTGACGCATTTGGGTCCGGAGGCCTTCGGCAACGTTGAAAAATCCTCCGGGGTTAGAAATGCTTGCTGGCACGTAGCAACCTGTATATCTTTCGGCTCATAAAAAAGCAAGAAAAAGCTTGGTCGCCGAGGCATCAATTATGAAGTTTCGTCCTGGAAATTTAATATCACTCTTCGTTCTCGCGGTCTCGGGCCACGAGTTTATCCCACACACCTGTACATATTCGCGTATGAATTGAAACGTGCGAAAATAACGTTCGTTAAAATTTAACTACCATCTGAAAAAGTGCCATTGTCATCTGACATTAAAAACAAAAATGTTGAAGTTTCATAAAATGTTTAATTCCACCGGTGAGCGTCGTTCTTCCAAATTGTTGAATTTTTCAAACGTCGTTCAAGTCTCATTTGCTCGATCGAGAATAATACACATGATTAACGACGATTCGTTATTCTACCACCTTCTCGCGTACGTGGAGTTTCCATCAGGATTGTGTCTCCTCTTTATGAGCCATTTTACGTTGAGAATGGAAGAACTCGGGCAGACTCAAATTTTTTATCACCCAGTGGTATAAAACTCGTCTCGTATTTTTTCTTTCTTCCTTCTTTATTACTTCGTCCCTCGCCATGTGCGTGCAAAACCGTGCGAGAGATGCGCCCTCGTCCTATATACTAGCAGATACCATAACGGCTGCTGGTCTATTAGCAACTTTATTGGACGCTGCGGTACCTTTTTTTTAACAGCCTTGCGCTCTTGAGATGCTGGTGCCGAAGCGTTTGCGAGGATCGCAGCCTCCTCCCCGACGTGGTCGAGCTTCCATTCTCTCATTTTAATGGCTCGCAGATACACGCATACGTATATGTAGGATAAGGAATATTTGCAACACGTTATATCCATGCAATGTTTGTCATCAACACGTCTGGCTGTTTTGAGGACGGTCCATACATTTTTCTTTCGCCTCGAAGTCAAACGTCTTGAAATCATCCTTTCGTATAAATAAATAAATAATGAAATGAATAAATGAATGAAGAAAGAAGTGAATAATTAAATAAACACGAAAATAAATGAATAAATATATATATATATATATATATATATATATATATATATAAATTAAATTCACACAGGGAATTGATTTATTGTACGTAAACACACATAGATGCATGCTATATTCTCTTACTTCATTCACCCAAATTTTTAACTTGCACAAATTATGTTGAAATTTAGATCGTTGCAGGGCAACAATTTTTAGGGGATAAACATTTTTTACGGAAAATTATTCTGTCTAAATTTCAATGCAGACCCTGCAGTGTTAAAAGTTGCAATTTTAAAACCCATTATCTCCCAATATAAATAGTCGACTGTTCTGAAATTTCACTCAAACATGCATAATGATATGAACAATGTCTGGTTAAAATTTGAACAAAATCTATAGAAATCAAGATTGCGCGATCGTACCTTAAGGCGTTGGGCCACAGTAACGGGTATAAAATTCACTGATAAAATATATAAGATTCACTGATAAAATTAATTACACATCTATTTAGTATGAATATCAAGCTGTTAGAAAAAATATATTTTTTTTTCGATGTACAAAATGGCCGACTACTAATATTTTCTTTTATCTTTTTTTAGGCGCTCCGCGGCGTGACAATTAGCATCCACAATTCTTTACCTAGAGCAAAAGACAAAAATTTTCGTCAATCTACATTAGAATACCTAGAGAAGTACGTACGGAATTTGAAAAATACTGTTTCATCCAAAAGTTGTAGGTATTTGAACTTGAGAAATGAAATTTCAGTGTAAAATTTCGTTATAACTGCTCATAAAGTGCTCATAAAATGAAAAGTTTTCGATTAATCAGAAATTCCGTACGTACTTCTCTGTAAAATGCAATGAGGAACATAACTTTTAAATTTGAAGTAAATCGAGTGAAAATTGTTAAAGTTATTTGTCACGCCAATTGGAAAAAAGCTGTTTCGAGAAGTTTGGAGTAGTCGGCCATTTCGTACATCGAAAAAAAAAATATATATATTGTCTAACAGCTTGATATTCATACTAAATAGATGTGTAATTAATTTTATGAGTGAATCATCTTTTCATACGAAAAAAACATGTTAAATTCGCACATGATTTTATGCCCGTTACTGTGGCATAAAGCCTTAGGATTTATATTTAAAATAATGTTCCCTAATGACCAAAGCTCACTTTAAATAACAAGTACAAAGTGTATTATCAAAATTGATTTTTCTAGAAATAAAAGTTTATATAGTACGTACTCTTTGCTGGCTTTACCCTGTCAGGAGATATTTACTTCTTTTCCGTTTCGCTCAGCCATCGCAGCGTGCTTGCCAATTCCTTCACATTATAATTTGATCTACAGGTACTCGTTGCGCATTCACTGATTCGATGACTTCCATTCAAAGACTCACCTCTGCAGGAGAACCGTAGATACCTTTGCGTGAGGCTCATTCACCACCCACCCCTCTGCGGCTTTTTGGTTTTTTCAGTGTCGAGTTTTCCAGACACACCATGAATTTTCGCAATTGCGCAAAGTGCGTCTCTCCGAATTGCATTTTTACGATGGACATGCAGAAGTCTCCCGGGGGAATCGTGGCCAAGCGGCTTTGCGGTGCTCTCACGGTCTCGGAGAGCTTCTGAAAAATTTATATATTCCACCGAACCCTGGAAACAGCATGGCGAGGGTAGTCTCTCTCTCTCTCTCTCTCTCTCTCTCTCTCTCTCTCTCTCTCTCTCTCTCTCTCTCTCTCCCTCTCGGGTGCGAAAAGCCGGCAGTTTTTCGTGCAAGGAAACCCGCAGGGATTGACACGTCGAGGTGAGGTCGTCGGAGAGGCGAAGGGGCCGAGGGTCGCCGTACTATTTCGAATTTTTGGCTGGCTTTTCGCGCGCTCGAGTGACGAATGGAGCAGGTGTGGATTTCACTTTTCCACTCGGCCAAAAGATCTGCTGAACCCGCACACTATTTACGGTTAGAAAGAACGTGCATTGCGGAAAATTATGACGTTAAAGTTTGCATCGTTGCAACGCAACGAAAATTATCATCCTTTTTTCTTCATTTTTCCAAATTTGGCAGGTTTGGGCTACGAAAATCACGTAATATTTGCTTCGGACTCTCATTTAGTGCTCTACAATTACATCGTGCAAAATGTAATTTTTCGACAACAATGAAAATAAGCAATTGAAAGGGATCTTCGTTGCATTCATACCATGCAGACTTCAAATGGTCTTGAAGTTTGCATCGTTGGAATGCAACGGAATTTCTTTTTTCATTTTAGTTTCCTCCTTTTCATTATTCCTAGGATTTTATTTTATAGAATTTATTATTCTAGAATTTAAATAGGAAACGTGTATTTTGTGGAATAATAAAAATGAGGAAATAAAAATATCAAAAAGAATTTGCGTTGCGTTCCAACGTTGTAAATTTCCAGACCATGAGTCCAGCCCCATGGGAAATTTGTCGACACGATGGTTGCATCCATTGATAATGACGATTTATTATGACGTTGAAGTTTGCATCAATGAAGATACGACGAATTTTCTTTTTTCATTCTCATTATTATTCAGAATGTGGTTTTCTAAATTTAGGTTGTAGATCTCCGATAAGTTTCCGGTAAAAATATTTTAGTGATTTCTACAGCTTAAATCTTTCAGCAAAAACTGTGGGCGGTCGAAAAACAGTCATTGGCCTCCAACGATGCAAATTTTAAAGGCGTATTCGTACAGCAGTAGGCAACTACAGTGGAAAAAAATGCCAGCGATAATCTCGTTGCTTCAGGCAACGGAAAGTATCAGACCAAACTCAAATTCATTTAAAGGTTCGCCACAGTTTGAAAAATTACTCTTTCATGCAACATTTCACCAATAGTCTCCAAGACATTTGAAAACTGCATATTTTTAAAAACCAATTAACACAAATTGACAGAGGATCTGCAATATGTATTTCGTCATTGCAGAAAATAAAAGATTATCGCACTTATCCACAGTGAGCAGGGTGACTTATGTGCGTGGGCAATAGTCCGTCGCCCTCCACTCCACAGCGATGTAGACCCTTTTTGTGGTGACGAATGCCCTCGCGAAATTAAACATCACGATGAGTTGCTTCGGGAGACGGCTTTGCGTAAAAAATCCCCAGATTTGCGCGTGAATATATATATATATATATATATATATATATATATATATATATATATATATATATATATATATATATATATATATATATATATATATATATATATATATATATACGCAGCAATGGGGTTGAATCGAGAGAACTCGCGCTTTAATTAACGCCCCGCTATATACGATTCAGCTCGCGTACTCACGCAACTTTTTTTTATTATACGTTCTCTTTCTTTCGTTCGTTGGGCCCCTTTTGAGAGGCACGAAAAGCTCGCTGAGTGGGATCCAAAGAATCTTTTCGCACGATCCGCTTGTTTCGAATATTTCATTTTTTCACTCCTGGTTTTTTATTTACTTGACTTTTTTCGGGCGAACAGTTTGTCCGACCACCGAAAACAACATTCTCGGTGTGGAATAGCTTTACGATGATTGCGACCCAGATGTACATGAATTTACCGATAAAACGTAGATGGATATTGTACACATCGATCAAGAAAACGTAACAGCAATCTTATCGCTGTACTTATCCGCATAAGGCGATAACTTATGGTGTTGAAAGTTGCAACGAAAATTTTTCTTTCTCTTTTTATTTCCTGTTTTTTTTATGGGTTTGCAAACATTTTCTCGATTTAGATCGTACGTTTCTGAATGAATAATTTAAAAAAATGTTGAGGTATTTTCGTCGCTAACAAGGGACATCACTGAAGTGTGTTGAAGTTTGCATCGTTGGATGGCAACTGAAGTTTTATTTTCATTATTTCCTTAATTCATTATTATACATTTTTTGCAGTTTCGGATTGTAAATGTTGGTGTACAAAAAAATAGTTCTAGTATAGATATAAAAATAGTAAAGCTCTAATAAAAATACGTAAAAAGGTCCGAATGATTTTTATAGCCTGATTCACCCAAAAAGAAATTTTATCGATGACGAACAGTTTGTTTTCGTTGCGTTCCAACGATGCAAACTTCGAGATCATTTGAATGCAACGATTTTTTTTTCTTCAGTTTTGCATTTCTTTATTTTTATCATTATCGAGTCTTATTTTTGCAAATTGAGGTCGTACATTTCTGACAAGAATATCCAAAAATGTTTGGCCGGATTTCAAAGCCTACATCAGCAAAAAATTGAGCATAAGAATAGAATTAATTTTGGTTTGTTCAACGTTTGCATCGTTCATCCCAACAATGCAAACTTTAACGCCATACTTAAGTGTCCGCCTTTAACTTTGTTGAAACTCATATATGTGATAATGCATTGAAAATTATTAGACACGTATTTTTATCATCGGCGGAAAAACGATTTTAAGGAGAGAAAGCACCCCTTAAAAAACGGCGTGCCGAGGGGTAGTTCTGCAGTTTCACCCACAAGCAGTCCACCGATCTGAATGTAAAAAAAAACCAAAATTCTTCTAATGCAAAGTGATGAAAAATCCGCTATAGAAGTATTGTGAAAATTAAATTAAGGGGTGACACGCCTTTTTTGAGGGTTAGTTTCCCCCCTTGAAACCTTTTTTCCGCTGATAAAAAAAATACGTGTCTAATATTTTTTAATGCTTCATCCTATATATCCTATCATCATATATCCTATCATCCTTCACCCAAACCAAAAGAAATGTTGGCAGAAAAAAAAGAATAACTTTCTTTGCATTCCAACGATGCAAACTTAAATCTCATTAGGGTTTTTATATGTCTACAAACGAACAACTAATCGCCTATAATGGAAAATAAATTTACGATACAATTTATCAACATAGCTTTTCTTCAAAATGCGCTTTCTTCAATAACTTCCTTCAGACCACTGTATCGAGAAAACTGCATTTTCCATAAATTCAAGTAATTAGAAACAAAAGCTTGGCAGGCTACTCCGTGCCTTCGTGTATACCGTACAGTAGGCTCCTGCTGATTTATATTCTCGAATAAGAAAGCAAAAGTTCTTTTTTTTTCACGCTATATATTAATGATTATTACGTCAAAATGATTTTAAACATTATTACGTTTATTTCGAATAATGAGTATATGAGCGTATATGTAGTTCCCAGTGATGGCAGGATTTTTAAACGATGTAGTGAGCCCTCCGCCGCAGTCCTCCCACGCAATACGTTGGGGCATAACTCGGGTATTGTTCCTGAGGCGCTCAACGAGGTATTATCATTATTCATAAGGATTCGTGGACCTGTATGTGTGTGCCTGTGTGTATGCACATTCGGGACGATACTTTTCGCGCTGGTAAACGACACTCGTGTTGAACAGCCAAACTCATATAGATATATATGTAAGGTCAATTTATAATGGTGTTGCAGTTTACATCGTTGGGATGCAAAGAAAATTCTTCTTTATTTTTTCATTTCTTCATTCTCTCATTTCTTTTTGTTTTTTAATATCTTTATTTTTTTATTAATTTTCTTTAATACCTGTATTTTTCCGTTTCTTTGTTTTTTTATTTCTTTATTTTTATTACTATCCAAACCCTTTTTCCAAGTTCAGGTTATGAAACCCTAATAAAAATCTTAAAAAATGTTTCACTGATTTTTGTAGCTTAAATAGGCCCGAAAAAAATTGGCAAAAGGAAAAAAAAAATTTGCTGAATCCCAACGATACAAACTTTAATACCATCATTTATATCGAAATCATCAATTCTTTCAAACATTGTTATTGTGTACTTACGTTAAGACATCGTGCCAGTATCCGGATTCTCGACTCAGTATTCGTTCTTTAATTTTCCTCAGTCTTACAGGGCTAGGTAAAAAATGTAGCCGATTTGGGTGGATGAAAAAGTTGAAGATTGACAATAATCGCCGCCAAGTGGTGTCGCATACCGGAAAACAGTAGGAATCATTGCAGAAGTTCCGGAAAGAAAAATGTTCGACGAAGATTGTTGCATAGTCACTGCTGTCCCAGTAAAATTGATATTTTATCCACGACGTTGCTGTTTGCATCATTGGAATGAAACGATGCGTTTTTTCTTTTTCAATTGTCCATTTAATTATTTTTATCATTATCGATAGTCTTCTTTTTTGCAAATGGAAGACGTCAATCTCCAATAAGAATATAGTGAAACGTTTGATCGATCATCATAACCTCAATTGGCTAAAAAATGAGCATTTAAGGGGTTATGACTAGTTATAAAAGTCGAAAAAATCACTTTTTTCAAAACTAATATATTTTGACAGCATGTCGTCTCAAAAAGTCCCTGAAAATGTCAAGGTGATCGAATCAAAATCGACAAATTTATAGGTCATCATGTTGGGGCCCGTCGGGACGGTCGGAGCGTCGTTCGAAACTTTAAACGCTTTTTTCTCAAAAGAACGTTTTCAAAGTCGGTGAGCAAAGTATCTCAAAAACTACTGCATCGATCTTTCTGAAATTTTCGACGTTTTTTCTAGATGTAAAAATATAGTATTTGGTCGAAGGTTTTCTTCCGATGTACACCTTCGATTTGTTGAACGAAAAATGCCAATCTTTCGCAAAAATCAAGAGTCTCGCTTTAAACACGCGCCATTTTTATTTTATTTTATATTTGGGAAATTCCTCCGATTAATCATAAGATAAAGTAATATTCTAACGAAATGTGTTTGATTTTAAAAAAATTAGATAACCTAGTTCGGAAGGGCATTGTTCACCGCAAAAGATGACAATTAAATATTGTTACACCGAGAAATTACAGTCTTCTTCGCATGATACTTTTTCAAATATCTCATTTTCTTATAAAGGTGTCATCACGATTTTAAAAATATCCCAAAAACGAGCTCTTTTCGACCGTTACAACTAGGCATAACCCGTAAAAAAAAATTAGTTTTCCCTGCACTCCAACGATGCAAACTTCATTGTCGTTTTTATTCGTGTTCGATTGGATTCGGCAGACAGCTTCGTCTGCAATGCTTGGCATCGCGAGGCTATTTTGCCGAGATTATCATACGTATTTGCATAAATTTCACGCTACCACGGTAAATAGCACGATCATGTTGCATTCCCATATATATGCAGCCATACCGGCTTTTCCGATTCTTTTTTCCCTTTGTCATTATTGTAATAGTATATTCGTGTATCCACAAAGTATGTATATGCAGGGGTGAAAATGATCCTTTCGTGAATTGGCCGCCGGGTATTTTTACATTACGTGAAGTATAGAGGCCCATCACGCAAATACATACTCCATACTGTATGGCGAAGAATCGCCTACGCTCTCGCGTACTGCCAACGAGAAATGCCAGAGAGAGAGAGAGAGAGAGAGAGAGAGAGAGGGAGAGAGAGGGGGGAGAAAAACTGTACGACGGAGAGAGCAAAAGAAGACGAGAGCTTTCTCGATGGAGACGCAACACTTGTGCCTCGAGAGTCGACCAGCGTGAAGCGAGCACCGAGTCATCTTGATAGAGGCGATTTATTGCAAGGTCGGGTTGTCCATCCCCGGACACGAGATACTTTCTTTCTCTTCTTTGCTTCCCTTTATTTTTTTGCTCTTCCGCCGCTTACTCCCAACTTCTCTTTATCCCCGCCACCCTCTGACCCTGCCTCTCCCTTTCTCTCTCTCTCTCTTTATTTTTCCTTATGAAGCGTGCAGTCAGAGAACGTGTCTGACCAACGCGGTCCGCCGTTCAAGTATATTTGCCAGGATCTCCACTTCGCTTGACCTCTCCGGTCAGTGCAATGTAATAAAGAAAAAAAAAAGAAAAAAAAAACAACTTTAAATCTCTGCGCCCAAGTGCAATTTGCCCTGGAGAGTGAGTACACTCCGAGCACGAAGTGTGTACGTGTGGATTGTACCTGCCCATATATATATATATATATATATATATATATATATATATATAGATCGATTCACGTGCGATATTCTTCGCAACAGCGTACACACGTACACTCCATTCGATCAATTTCGCCTTCAGTTCATTTTTTCTTCTTTTCTGCGTTTTTTTTTCATCTCGTTATCGTCGACGATTTATTTGCCGTTGACATTATGACGTCAACGAGTAGAGGCTCTGATCCCAACGTTAAACAGAACCCTCGCTATGAAGCTAATGAACGGGACAAACTTACCGCCTTTATCGTTAAGGGGTTAGGCTACTGTGACGGCCCGAAAAGCAGGATTATTTGAGA
Organism: Ophion ellenae; assembly: GCA_963210295.1. Lineage (NCBI taxonomy): Eukaryota > Metazoa > Arthropoda > Insecta > Hymenoptera > Ichneumonidae > Ophion > Ophion ellenae. Next base: position 37,802,339 of record OY723389.1, on the reverse strand, counting down.
AAATAAATTTTGAAGGAATAAGATGGATTGATGAAAAAAAATTTGGACGTTAATTTGTATGTACATTGACAAAGAGGTAAACTAAATTTCATGAAAAATATTCATAGTTGAAGAAGTTTGTTTATAACGTCATTAATAATGAATAACTAACTCGCGAAGGACCTTTAAACGTGAGGGGCTTACCGGTGTACGTGATTTGGGTCACCCGATTAATCTGAAATAAAAAAACTCATTTTATTGACAAGGCATTGAAATACAGCTTATGTCAAATATTAAGGGTTACTTTTACATAATTTTGCTTTAAAAAAATAATAATATTTTACGCAATATACATCGAGTCAATGAAAAACAACGATTTTTTGCAATCAAATTGTCATCTCTATGAAGGAAACATTCTACATAAAAATATCAAGTACCTAGGGTACTATCATAGGCACTTAATCAGTCTTATAATTATTATTGAGATAAAAGTTAACCTGAGCAATATTAAAATCAACTTTAGCAACATAATAATAAACTTGAACAACAAATTTGAGCAACAATAGAAAAAAAAACGTATTTTGGCGCTCTGTTAAAGTAGTTCCAAAACTGTCAAATTTACCCTGAATGTCAATTTAACCCCATTTTATGGTACCGTGTACGGTACGTAGGACGAAAACTCACATGGGTCCAGTTCGATATATCCACTTCGTCAATTATCCTCTCTCCATTGGAATCTCTGTTCGAGCATTCATTTGCCATTTGCATTAGCGTCTCCCGACGAGTCTTCATTTTTTTGGCAAACACGTATCTCTCGTACATCAGAAATATCGACGGTCATTCCCTCGATGGATGTGCCGTCAACGTTCCATTCTCCTCGAGTATCTCTCTCTCTCTCTCTCTCTCCCTCTCTCATGCCGATCCCTCTCATCTCCCGTTCGATGTGTAACGCACTTAGCTGAATCATCGTTCGAACAGTTCACGATCGTTAGTTGAGTAAACGTTAGGCGAGCCGGGGACGTCCGAGAGACCCGATCCGCGGATGGGTTCAACTTGATATGCACGTGTGGAACAATATGCGCGAGTGTGCGAGAAGGTATCAGCGGGAGATCTTCGATGTACATAAAAGAAAGTATTGGATTTTCAGGTTCACGAGGGGCAGGCGGGCGGAGGGGGGGGGGGCTCTGATCAGGGCAATCCTTTGGCAAAGTCCTTCAGAATTGAGTGTGAATAAGGGCCGTAGCCCCGAGGACGGATAATCCGTATATGTGCACGTATACATATGTGTACGGCTGTATAAGTAACGCGAAAGGGCGCGAAATCGCATCGCCTTACGTGTTGAATCGCACTGCATATATACATACCTCCTCTTGTTAGCTACGTACGATGATATATTCACGGGATGGGCAACGAGGCACACCGTTTGCTCGACGCTTCGGACTTCGGGCAATGCCGACAGGGGCCATCACACATGAGAGCTCACCAACGCGAGAGATCAAATTGACATAGGCCGCCGATTGGATTCTACATTGGGAATCGATGAAGTCCGGGACAGAGAGGGGAGAGAGAGAGAGAGAGAGAGAGAGAGAGAGAGAGAGAGAGAGAGAGAGAGAGCACGTGTATGGGTACAGGATGATTCGTGCAGTTTCGGACCAAACATTAAATTTCGACCTTGTTCGGTGTATTGAGATATTGTCACTACAGCTGTCATCGCACCCACGTACTCGGCGTTCCGATACAAGATACGCTATGCTCCGACACGGTCGCGTCATTTGCGGCTCAATTTCTCCTAGGGTTCGCATGATATATATCAAGTGAAATATATCACTCCAGCGAAAAGTTTCCGGACAAAAATTCGAAATAGTTCCGCAACGATTTTTTGACATTTCGCTGATAGTTGACATAAATCAATTTAATAAACGGCATTTTGAAGGGGAAGAATTCACCTACATTCGGTTTTTTTTTGGAAATTTCTTACTGTTTTTTTAAAGACTGGTACCCTTTTTCGAAAACGACCATTTTTTGCCATTTTTTGTTCCTTTTCTGGTGGACCCTGTTTACAGACAAACATTTTTGTTTGCATTTCTTTCACCGGAATCGAAAAGGGGGAGTCTCAAGCTTCAATTTCTTTTTTTAAGCTTTGTACGACTTTTTTTTCGTTAGATATTTTGATTAAAAAAAAGTGATCATTTGAAAAATAATTTGTAACGCGAGAACGACAAGGGTTCGAGGAAAACCTCAAGATAGTGCAAAGTGGAATCGATTTTCGGTGAGATCGCGAGAATTTTCTCAGATTTTTCTTTCGAAATTTTTGTTTCACCTACTTTCGGTAAAAAATCAGATGGTTGTATTACCGGAACACGAGAACTGAGGGGTTTGTGATAAAATTTCTAGAGAGGCAAAAATTGTTCTTTTTCTGTTTGCTCAGCTAGCGTTGAATGTGATAAGTTTAATAGGCACTTTTATTTTAACTGTTGATTTATTAGGTAAAAAGAGAAACTTTGGGAAATTTCCCTTTATTAGGTAAAAAGAGAAACCCAAATTAGGTTAAAAGAAATTATTTCTTAATTGGAAAGACTTGATTTTGGAATGTGTAAGAACTCATTACCGTAAAAAAACAAGTTAATGAAAAAATATTAAAATAATCCAAATGGAGGTGCAATTCCACATCCATGTTTTATTTCATTCGCAACACACTCTAAAAAAGCAGCTCCAAAAAACAGCAAAAAAAGAGGTTATTTTTACAAATATCGGGAATGTTAAAATATCGGATATGTATCAAAATATCGGATATTCTCGATATTTATAATAAATATCGGATTTTGACGAACCCTGATTGCTTCCAATCATGTTGGAAATATGCGTCGCTGGAAAAATTCTTTCGTTCAAGTACTGCCTTCCGATATGTAGAAGAAGCTTGTAAAATTTTATCTGCACACTGATTTTTTAAATATCCTGGTCACCGTTTTTGATAAAGTCATTTTGTTCGCCAGTTCGCGGAGCCTACCTATAAACGCCCACAACCCCCTCAATTTTGAACAAAATTTTCAAAGAATATTTAAAAAATGTTATACATTGAGAATTCGTCGAAAACCGAAATTCGATATATTTTAAAAAATTCAACCAGCAGCCTCCCTTAAGGAGAGTCCAGCGTTCCACCGTTCAATGTTTAAGGACACTTATTCTTTCCCACACGTACATTTGACCCACGCATTTTGAGAATCCGTCGAAAAGTAAAAATCGTTATTTCCAAAAATGTCTACTAGGTGCAGCCCTCAAAATCCCTCTAACACCTTTTAGGATCCCCATTCAATATCTACAACGCAAAATAAAACAAAAAACTATTTTTTTTCACACCACCAAAAATCACATCATTACCCCTATCAAATGAGCAGACTCCAAACCGCAATATTGCCGTATCAAATTACTATTCCAAAATATATATTTTTTAAAATCTCCTCCTGCACATAATTTCTCATCTACTTATATTTATCGAAAAAGCTTTTCCAATCACATTTCCCGTGCCAAAGACGATTTCGTTTCGTATAAAATGCCCGATGTATGGGGAATGCCTTGGATTTTTTATATCGGCGAGTGTAGTGCAGGAAACGCTGAGCGGCAGCGTTTAACGGGATTACAAGCGGTGGTGCGCTTATATACGTCGGGCGAAAGAGAGTCGAGTGAAGCGCGTCGATGAAATTGCGATGAGGCCCAAACGATCGGGGTCGTTTGCTGAGTCGCGGAATACATACTCCGAGGGTAGTTACTGTATGCAGACGTATATATATGTGCACGACGTGGCGTAAAGAGCACTACGGGTCGAGTTCGAGCGTAGTTTCGTATATAATGTACATCAACGCTTATATATATTTATATATATATATAGACATACAAGGGATGCACCTAGCAATGCTAGGGGTGAAAAACACAAACCATCTCTCTCTCTCTCTCTCTCTCTCTCTCTCTCTCTCTCTCTCTCTCTCTCTCCATTCACCACCACCTCCTCGTACTCCTGTTCGGCTGGCAAATATCGTGTCGCCAGACGACTTTCATTTTCAACTCACTAATTATTCAGTCTGCTGTTCAACGTATTTCGTTTGTTTCGTTTGCCCGTATAATACACATATGTACGTAGACAGACAGACAGACACACGTGTGTGTGTGTGTGTGCGTATATATATATATATATATATCGATGAATACACATAGCAAGTACGGACAATTCGAGCAAATAAAATCCTGCTGGTCCACAGCGAAATCGCGCACAACCGAGACGATACGTCGGGTCTTTCCCAGGCCGCGGGGTATGCGCGTGTGGACATAAATTTTCTGGCTATACCTATAAAATCTCTCTTTCTATCTCTCTCTATCAGTCTTTCTATATAATCCGAGTCACACTCGTGTATAGGCTTTCTATACAACTGTGACGTATTCTCTATATATAATATGGTCTCTCTCTCTCTCTCTCTCTCTCTCTATCTCTCTCTCTCTCCCTTTGCCATTTAGCCTTTGCTCTCGCCGCCCACGCAAATATACGCGAATTAGTGCGTGACTACGTTCGTACGCCCGCACCCCCATGGGGAGTAAGGGTCTCCACGGTATATTGCCCACTACGGAATGCGTGAACAATGGGATTCACCTTTGCCGCAATAAATGCTCGAATTCCATAACAAAAAATGTGACATCGTGCACATCGAAATCGCCGAGGGAATGAGAAAAACTGGAGTATGCAAACGCGCGGCGAAGCGATCTCAAAAGTTCGCAAGGTTATAGGGGAGGGAATATTGGGGGTATGAAGCAGTATGCGAATACTCTTGGATTGAGCGCACCATGGGCGACGTTGATGGAAATCCTCAACAAGGAACATCACTTGAGTGTCCGCCTTCGATTTTGTTGGAACTCATATATGTGATAGGGCTTTGAAAACTATTAGACACGTATTTCTTTTTACCGGCGGAGAAACAGATTCGAGGGGGGAAACCATCCCTCGAAGACAAACGTGTCAGCCCGTGATTTATTTTTTTTTCAATGCTTGTTTAGCGGATTTTTCATCGCTTTACGTTAGAAGAATTTTGGGTTTTGTTTTATTCGGATCGGTGGACTGATTGTGGGTGAAACTGCAAAATCAGCCCTTGATAGGTCTTGCTTTGCGGGGTGGTTTCCCCCCTTAAAACCATTTTTCCGCCGATAAAAAAATACGTGTCTAATAGTTTTCAATGCTCAATCACATATGTGAGTTTCGACAACATCGAAGGCGGGCACTCAAGCGACGTTCTTGTACGAGACAAGGCGTACGAAATCTCCGGTAATGAGATGATCGGTTGATGACGCTCCGACGGATAAGATTTTTAGCTGGAGGGTGGTCGGAGGGGGCAGGGGGGTGCGATGGTCTCTTTGTCGATCAATCTTGTTGAAAGAATATGTCTGCCAAGTCCATGCCATTTATGCCATTTATTGTACTGTTCATTATAAATGTATCTTTCAAATAAATAATACGTTTTATTAATGAATAAAAATGTCAGGTCATTTTGAGACACCCTTTACATACGCGTAGTGCAACAGGGAGAAAAAGGGACGGAGGTTTGCACAACGCTCTCTCGCGCGTCGCATTAAAAGCGATAATTTTCCGTAATGCCAAAACGGCCGTCCTCGTTATTATTAATTGGCTACTGGTCGGCTGACCCTAGTCTACCTCAATGCCCCTCCCCCCTATACCCTCCAACATCAACCGCACGCTCGTGTGGACGCGTATGTATATTTATGTACCTTTTCGCTTTCTCCGTCGCATATATATACGCATCCGGACCACGGCAATCCGACACTCGCACCTCGCGCCGAATCGTTATCGGTGCTCCGCTTTATTATTAACGGAAGCGGGGGAAAAATAAAAAGATTTTACCATCGGTGCACGTGTATCCTGCAGTCTCGCGAAGTGAAACGGAACGAACGTAACGCGTGCATGTGCGTTCGCGAAATTTATTGCACGTCCGGTTTCATCGAGCTATCGAGCATACTTCATCGTTTGGAGGGTATCGATGGAGATCGACTCAAGGCGGGAGCCTGAATTAGAAGGTTTAAAAAAAAGCGTTTTCGGGAATTTTTTTAGAAGGAAAAGAAACAAGTGAGCCCAGTAAACATTGAGGTATCTTTTCATGTATATTTGAAATGTATAAAAAAATGTTCAACTTGGAACAACAAATTACTGCAGATTTATCAGCCTATTCCATGTGCGTCTTGCCGGTGAAGTCCCCAATCGGCGGGAAAGATGCAGCTCGTAATTCTTGACTGAAACGAAAAAACCAATGAAATGTTCAACTGTCATATATTTTTCTTCTGGGTGAATTAAGAAAAAGCTGAAAAAATCGGGAAATTATAACTTTTTTTCAGGCTTGAAAAAAAATGCGTTTACAAAAAAAACATTAACGTGCTATAAAGATTATTTAAAAAGACTTTTTCAACGACTTTTTAATTCACTTAGAAGAGACTTTCATACTGTAGAAAATAAACTTTGGTTTGATTCAATACATCGTTTGGTTATTTTGCTATCACGCCTACCAATTTGGAAAAATCGTGAAAATGAACACTGAAGGAAACGCGCTTCAAAGTTTTCAATGGGAGAAAATATCAATATGCAATATCAATTGCTTGTCTGCTTTTGGCCTTGTGTCTTCGGAAATATTCACAATTGCCCTCTGTAACTTTGTAAATATATTCTAGGATAGTTTATCGATTTAAGCAATAAAAAATTATAAAAAATCGGACCTTTTAATTCAGGCTCCGGCCTTAGAGGGTTTCGGGACAATTGACGATAAGTTGCTGTTTGATTCAAATTTATACATTAATTTCTTTGTCGTATAATGAATGCACCGTCTAAATTTTAAGTCGATCTTCTACACCCTTTCTATAAAATTTACAATTGAAGAAACCCTTTTCAACATGAAGAGATTCCCACGCGCATCGCTGAATGACAGTTTTACGCACGAAATAGTGTGAAAAAATGTTTAAAATAGTATGACAAACTGTCAAATCACTCAGTACATTATGGCACTGATGACGAAATTGTCATAATGTACGGAACATCACTTAAGTGCCCGTTGTCGATTTTGTTGGTACTCACATATGTGATAAAGAATTGAAAACTATTAGAGACCTTCTTTTTATCTGCGAAAAAACAGTTTTAGGGGAGGAAACCACCCCTCAAAGAAAAACGTGTCGGGAGGTGGTTTTGCTGTTTCACCCACAAGCAGTTCACCGGTCTGAATGAAACAAAAACCAAAATTCTTCTAATACACAGAAATGTAAAATCCACTATAGAATGGTTGAAAAACACCAAATTAAGGGGTGACATACCTTTCTTTGAGGGGTTGTTTCCTCCCTCAAAAACGATTTTCCGCAGATAACAAAAAGACGTGTCTAATAGTTTTCGATGCTTTATCACGTATATGAGTTTCAACAAAATCGAAGGCGGACACTCATGTGATGTTTCTTGTGAGTGAAAAGCTGTCAAATCACACAGTACATTATGACTATTAGGCATCTCTCTGTATTAAAAAGTGTTTCTGTAATTTCAAATTCAATATAAACGGTGTAGGCGATCAATAAAAAATGTAGAGGGTGCATTCAGGAAATGACAATGAATTTTCTGTATAAATTTGAATTAAATGGTAAGATACCGTCAATTGTCCCAAGACTCCTTAAAGCAGCATTGTGGTCTAGAAATTTCAAAATATATTTTTCTTTAGTTTAGTTTCATTATTCTACAGACCTTTCTGAATACGTGTGTATCAGCCGTTTAAGGATACGCTTGGAACTAGCCGAGTTGCTTATAGAAATTCTAAGCAGTACGCTCGGGGAGCTCAGATGTGGCATACACCTTCAGTAGATTGTTTTTCAACGTCGGTAGCAGAATTTGGTCGAAGTCATTTTATTTTTCATTATATGACTCGTAGAATGGTCAGAAAAATGGCAAAAATTGATAATCGAAGTTCCTGTTTTTATTGTCATTACGAAATCTTCAGAATTCGTCACATGCGTAAAGCAGTTGCTATTGGACACCTAGAGTTATTTAGTAGAAACTCCATCTAATAGAAATGTGGCCAGCACGTCATCTCCATAAAGTGCCGTATAAATTGGACGATTTTTAGAGTCGTAATTTTTCATAAAAAATTCGCCAACTCGGCTTGAAATTTTTTCAGTATACCGGGATGTATCTTTCCTCAATTAATTGTGGACAAATATCGGTTAATTGTCAAATATCCGGGCCTCGCCAAAGGAATACGTTAAATGCAGGGAGTATCAAGTGCTCTGCGGAGTTCACTTTCTCTGGTTAGTTCTCGCGCGAGCAGGGCTCGAATTTGCTCTTCTCTGCATTGATTACCAGCGGCAAATAGCGAAAATGCCTAGTAATTATTTTTATAAATTTCGGAAACTTTCATCGGCAATTTCCAATCCGATAAGACGATATAATAATGGTAGACATTGCGAATTACGAGACGAAACGAGATCGTTTTTCTGAGATCACGTAGGACGAGACAATCTTGCTTTCCTACTGGCAAATATCTTCCGCGATATACACACTCGTTTGACGTTATATATAATGTGAATAACGAAGCACCGTTTACCAGTTCTGTCCTCGTTAGCGCGTATTCTCGTTTCCACGGGCTTCAGATAATATTCTGACATCTAACCAGCCAACCCGACACCTAAACCTGATAACATGCTGTGACTACTGCGCTCTCTCTCTCTCTCTCTCTCTCTCTCTCTCTCTCTCTCTCTCTTTCTCTCTAACTTCTATCTTCCTCGCTCTCACACTTTTGACAACCAGCTCTTTCTCTCGCTTCCCTCGTCAATCGACAGTCGGACACCGAAAACCCGTTTGTCCATTCGAGTGCGTGAGCACGCTTCTCGTTTTTTCTTTCTTCTCGTATCCGTTTCTCTCACCCTTTCTCGCTCGTTGCATGAGCATAGAAAGTAATATGTGCGACTTGTGCGACGAGAGAGAGAGAGAGCACCCGGGAGTCGTGTAGTTGTGTTAACAGCCTCGCTCGCGTTAACGATAAGCCGGTGGACACTGGACACCCGTGCGATATTCAAATGTCTTCATATATATGTGCTCGTCATAAGGGGTTCCATTATTCCACCACTTTGTTCAGTCCTCGTGTCTCCTCTCTCCATATCGGGGCCTAAGATAGAGCATCGGTTGAAGAAAAAGTGATGTTTGTGATGTTGGCTACAGTCCGCGATCCATTTTGACCCTATCTTCGTCTAAGAAAAAACAAATTTTCGTAGCGTTCCATTCCAAGTGTCCTAGGAAGATATTCCAAGGAAGTGTAATTGGCCACAGCTCTATTAGTCCAGTAAAAGAGACGAAATCTCAGCACTTTTTAGCGTAGAAAATGAATTTTTGACTGAAGGTAGATGGTTGCATACTGAAAGTAACCCCAATAAAATGTTGCCCCTCAACACGCACAACCCTGAGAAATAGGGGTTGAAAACTTAAAAATCGCCGTATCTCGATAATTAATAGCCCGATCAAAAAATGTTTCAAACAAGATACGTATGAAGTTATGTGTGCCTATGTGTTATCTGTGCCGCTATTTTCAAACATAGGGGGTTGGACGTCAGATAACTTTATACGAATTTTCTTATTCCAAACAACTTTTGTTTGCAACGTTTTTTGATCGGGCTGTTAATTATCGAGATACGGCAACTTTAAAGTTTTCAATCCCTATTTCTTAGGGTTGTTTTCGTCTCTTTTACTGGACTGTATGTATGTATAATCTTTTTTAACCAGCCCTCTCGTAATGTTCTCACCCATTTGTTTCTTTCCCGCGTTTTCTCGTCCTTGTTCGTTTCGACGGAGATGGGGGGTAGGATCTAAGTCGAGAAATGCACAGCAGCGAGGAAGAAGGAGCATAGAGGGAACAGGGACTTGCTGGGAAAGGTAGAGTAAGGCTTTGTGTTGTTCACAACTGTTTATTTACCGTGTGGATATACTTGCCGGTGATAATAATGATTTTACGGAAACATACGTCGACGTGTAGCGAGACGAGCTGTCAGAACCATTCCGGCGTCTCTGTCATCGATCGCACCCACCGGGAATATATGTCCAACGTACAGCCGCAAAACCCCCCGCCAACCACAACCACACTCTCGCACATCCACGTAAATCCAACGCGTACGCGTGGGGCTGAACCACTGTCGAACCCCCCTTCTCTCAAGTTGTACATTATTTATTTAACGGGCTGATGCGTCGTGACAACAAGTGGCGGTGATAGTTATGTATTCTACATGTATCTATCACGTTCCAGTGGCGAGATTCCCACAGTTGGGGGAACAAAAAACTCCTGGTACGAAGCGCCGATAAATTCCTGGATGCGGAGGAAAGTTCTGGAACGAGAATCCGATTACGACGTGAAGTTGATCGGTTTTTTGCCATGGAATACGAAGAACTGTGGCATAAGCTGTAACCATTCAGCCTATCAATTGCATCGCAATGATAGTCCGAAGATAACTATCGGAAAGAATAGTTCGCGTCACGCTATTGTTCGCTACCGCGGAACAGTCTTTTCTCCTGCTCCCCCTCTCTCCATTCCGCCAGCTTCGCGGTTCATCATATCGATTCTACCTAGGAGCGGGTAATACTAAAAAAAATGGCAAAAACGGCATTAACTATCACTCGCCGGGAATTTTCTTTTACCCGCCATGCCAAAACGACGCGAAAGTGCCTCCACAGTGTCTGGAAGATTGTAAGCATCGTTCATTGAACACCTGTTTGGAATACATTACTGCTGATAAGTGATACAGGGTAGACAACCGCGTATGAGGTGGAAACAATTTACCAGAACAACATTCAGGAGCGGAGTGGAAGCCGACGAGACTTGTGACAACGAATGCAATGTGAAACATGGCACAGCGCAATGACGATGTCAGCCTATGCATGAGAACGAATAGCTGTCGTAAATTATATCACGCGTGCCGAAGACGTTTAATGTTTAGAATTTCCTTGGACCGGCTCGTCATTAATTGTTCGGTGGATGGGTGTCCGTCAGGTGGGTGTCACGAGGGAGCCAGGTGATTGACAGATGGAAGATGAGATCACGACACAGTGTAAGATGTACGATCCATTGCCCGAATGGTATATTGCACGTGTTGAGTGACGGTCGAGCGACGAGTGCTCGGCAGTGCCCATCGGAAATCGTAATTAAAGCGTCTCCATTCAACGTAGATGTGCCCCATGGCACTGTAAGGATTAACGTTACAATATAAAGCTCATTGAAACGCGAAAAAAGTGCCTACCGGGTTTTTCGTATCTCACTCAAAGTGAAAAGAAAGCCACACAGTGAAATTCGCTTAAAGTAGATGACGAGCACCGGAAGAAGAAAAGCGAGTTGAAACGAAGACTCTTCAACTTCCAAGCAAAGGCAGAAATGATGGAGCGAAAACGCCGCAACAGACCGCAGAAGTTGGAAGAAGAAGGAGGGTACCGCACTGCGATACATCGCGCATCTTGTCGTGTTTGTTCCTTTGGATTCTTTAGGCTGGTTAAAGAGGTGGTCTCAGGTCTCTGAAACCTGTCATAATATACGACCTAACGGGGGCTTATTACCATCAACATCAACACGCGTGGCGGGAGATAAAAGCCACGGCGTTCAAGTTTCTTTTTCAACCGTACCTTTTTCATCATGCTGCTTCGGCATCCCGGTGCTCAGTGGATCAAGAACGTGATTGTAATGCGTGGGTTTCACATGGCCCTGGCCGCGGGCCCTGTGGTTGAAGGAGAGGAGGCCCCCCTGAGTACCGGAGTCTTGGTGTAGTGACGGACAGCTCGAGGGAATGGAAACACGAAATGAAAACACGAGGAAAAAACACAAGAACAAGACATTTGACCGCAGGCCATGTGGGCTGAAGCGTGGAAGTTTCTGGCATGTTTCAAAAGGACGTTGAACGACCTTCAGGCTCGAAATCGACGCTCGCACGCGTAAGCCCATTTTTAGCAGTCTCGTTAAAACTGAAAACTCATCAAGCGTCGTATCGAAAACTGGCGAGCAATCTATGATGATAGCCAAAAACTGCCGCAACATATGCGTGTTTATTCATAAACTTTCCTGCGGCGATACAAATTACGAAAACCCTTCACGTCAAGACATTCGAAAATTCATCATCGAGATTCATCAACGACGAAGTAGGAGTTTGGAGAAACGTATCTATGCCCACGAACGCTGTGAATTCTGAATGACTTGGAATGCAATCAGCTAGACTGTTATTTCCGTGGCATTGTGGAGAGTTCGGTAATTTCGTGTCTGCCTCAAATCTGTACAGAGCTCAGGGTGTTAATGGTTCTTCAGGATAGCCTGGCCATCCATCAATCCCGTCCCTCTTCTCCGGAGTTTGATGCGAGGTCTCCAACGCAACTCCTCCATGCACGATGATGCCTGTTCCATCTACGTATGCCGAATCCAGCAAGATATTCGTATAGCCTCCGCTGTCTTCCTGTCCCAAGGGCCATGCACTTGGTAGATCTCTCGAGCACACAATGCACCTCTCAGTTCACGATCCACTCGTAAATCTATTAGTTCTGGAGGACGATGGGTTTATTCCCGAGTGATGCTGAGGGATCCAAACGCGATATGGATATACCTGCAATGGCGAAGTGGACGATCGCCGACTGGACGCTGGAATACACGAGGAATGCTCCACTACGAAACTTGACTGCTGCTTGCGAAGGCTGCAGAGTCGGACGTTGGTAACGACAAAGGACATGGAAAGCAGAAGCAACGAACTACGTGGGCAGGCACTGAGGAAATTGATAGGTGCACGATACAAAGCTCGTAAGCGACTTTCACGGCCAAGCCTCTTGTGGCGTCTTGTTTATTCGCGAACATATCAAGTAGACGGAGAATGCGTCCAGACTGGAACTCTGAAACGTAACGGATCAGACGTGCAGCCAGTTGCTAGCTGCGGAGTAATAGGCCAGCTTTTGTTCGAGTTGCAGTGAGAGATAACGTCTTCATCACTCAATCCGAGCATACGCAGCCTACTTCTTTCGCCTTTCGAGTCTTGGTTACATCTGTTTTCTCATGCATCCCTCTCTCTCTCTCGGTACATCACACAAATGCCATCAATCGCGTTCGTTATCGAGTCTTCTTTTTTTGCTATTAAAAACCTGCTATCACCAACTTCAGGCAGAGCGTTTCCTCTACCCGAGTAACTTCCACTGCTCTTCCACTCGGCTAACTTCCAATACACTGCCCGCGAGGATGTGTGGAGTCGCTTGCTAAAATGTGAACCTTCCAAGAGATCGAATAAAATGCGAAGTCCCCGCGTTCAAAGGCGAAATACTGCTTTCTGCATTCCCCAGCGTTCATCGATCGCCATCTCTTCTAGGTCTTTACGGTTACCGGAGCGTACACCGGGCAAAAACCCTGCTTCCTATCAGCCAGAAATAAGTTCAAAAACGGTTTCCTCGGGAGATCTCCAGGACTCAGTGTCTTGTACGCGTTCGTTTCGAGGTTTCGATGATCAAAGGCTGCGATAACGATGTTTTCCCCTTTGATCGGCGTAAGCGCTTGCCTAACCTTGCAATCTCCGTCTCGGGGCACTTCCGCCAACCGAAGCTTATTCGGGGAATTTTGCGTGCGGGCAGGGCGTACCAGGCTTCGTGACTACGTGTCATTAGACGTTCCGTACGCACCTCGTGCGTCCCATCGTGACTGCATCGTTGCGAGTTTCACCGGTCACGACTGCTTTCGCTCCCCCAGTAAAAGGAGCTCGGCAAAACCCGTCATTTTTTACACGCCGATTCCATGGCGCCGCGACGCTCCGGCGTCACCCGTACAGGTGCACATCCGCGACCCTTCGATTTCCTATGTGGAGAAACGTAACCAGCTCCAGTCATAATCACGTACGAATGTCCCTGTGGGTCTTCGGGAGCGTTGCACGTCATGATGTCCGCCATCGCATGTATACCGGACGGACAAGGTTCCACGGCAATACGAACTGGTCGTCTTGATGTTCGGTTCTGATTAAACGTTCCAAAGTCCTTCTACACCAGCGATAAGAACTCTTTCGCATCACATCTGCTTTAGGGATGGAACAGCACCATAAAGGCTGGTGAACAGACAATGTCATGTACAAATATGTGCACTGGCTTTGGACCTGGTACGACCTGGTACGAAGGTTTACCGAGTGCAGAACCACCTGGATACTACACGACGATGAAGTGTGCGATGAAGGCGTTCGTCGAGACTTTGTGCAAACTCCGTGGCTACATACGCTTCAACGGATTCGAAATTCTCGCCGATCCCCGCACGAACCATCCAATCTAGCCTGCGTTATACGACATCTTTGGATTACGGTGGAAAATATCGCGCGATATCGCGCGCCTCGTATCGCAATCGTATCGTAATATACTCAAGTACACGCTATCCAATATACCGTATGAGCTTATTACAGCGAGAGTAGCCATTCCGATGGCTGTATCGTGAATACGAGCTTGCTCTCTCTCTCTCTCTCTCTCTCTCTCTCTCTCTCTCTCTCTCTGTCTCTTTTTTTTTCTTTCTCTCTCAACGCGTACATATAAAATTAACCCGTAACTACGGAGATGAGGAAGGATCTCGTTATCCACCGAGTAAGGCGGCTTTTTCCTATCTACGACTACATTGCCAGTTGTTACAGTGTGCGTATGTGTGCAGCCTTGTGTGGTAGGTGTTTTGCCATCTCCGGGTGGCCGGGAAAGAGCGGAAAGGGATTCATGACTTAATGCCCCGGAGCACACAGTCTTATATCCCGAAGAATAAAAAGAGCCTCCGGAGCTCGTCTTTCCCGGATATTAAATCAGCCACCTGACTTACGACGTTGCGGGCGTCTTATCGTGCCGACTTTAGGTATACCGTCTGCTTGCTCCTGTCTTTCGTTCCTTCCGCCGATTCTCAACACCGTTCGCGAGTTTAGCAGCAGAGAAGACCGAGAGAGTGAGAAAGCTTAAAATACGGTGTTGACGCGAGCTGGCGAGATAAAATCCTCACTCACACCCTTCACCCTTCTCCCGTTCCACTTTCTCCGTTAAACATCTCGCGCCTAAAGGATGTTGTCTCATCGCGAACGAGGGCTCTCTCACCACCCCCTCCCGCTGGCGAACGTAAAACCCCTTCGTCCAAGAAAAACACGTCGTTTATAACGTAGAGTCATGCAGTTCGCGGACGTTCAACTGTACAAACACTCTTTACTTTGCTCCATAACTTTTTTCCTTTTGCCTGCCTGCCTCTCGCTCTCTCGTGCAACTCCTCATCGTTCTTCTTCTTCTTCACGTGATTCCTGATGCACTGCACTCTATGGAAACACTCGGCGTATTCACGCGCGTTCAGCGTGTCGCCCGCGTGACTCCTGGAGGCGATCGAGACGCAGCCCAGTGCATTTTTAATACGCCGCGAGTGTGGAACTGACCGAACAATCGGACGCTGCACGCACCCGAGGCTTGCGTGCTCAATGCAATCGTAATGATTTTTTTTTTTAGCTTCGCACTCGCGAGTCCACTATCAACCCCTGATACCAGCCACTGTTTTTCATCATATTTCCGGCTGATTTCTTTTTCACTGTGGCGCGAGTCGGCTGCTCGTTTTACGATGGCGCGTCGATAAGTGCAGGTGGACGAGATCGATTTCAGTCCAGTCTACGAAACAATGACGACTCGTGGGAGGTCGTCGGTAGAATTTTGAGGCAGAGGAAAAAAAACACCCGAATCAACGAAATTGCTGCACAGGTGACCAGAGAAATCTTGGGCGGAAACACTAAAATATTTTATAGAGGGAGGCACTGCGACCGGACGAAAAAGGTCGTTTTTCCGTTTTTTTGTCTACTGGATTATTTATTTGGATTTGGAAAAGAGGTATGTTGTTAAGCATACGCGGAACTTATTTTGGGTACATTTTTACTTAAAACAATTAAAAATTAACGTCATTGGGGTGTAATAGAGCCTCTGGAAAAATAAAAATATCACAAAATGCCCGGTAGTAAGAAAATTGTAATTTTTTTCTTATATCCGGGGGTTTAAAAAATGATAAAATAAAAAAAATGGCTACGTACAACGATAGCTACTGCAATTACGGAAACTTTGGTTTTTTTTTAAATTGAAAATCGGGCAATCATAGTTAGAGTTATAATTTTGGCCGAGTAAAATTGTATCGAGAAAAACGCGGTTGAAAGTTTTAGTATACGTAAATGCTCTCATTCAATCGTCAGTAACTTGGTAAATTTTCAATATTTAAACTTACAATTTTTCACATATACTTGAATATTTATACTTTGAGAAAATGCGAATAAAATCGCTTTTTGACCCGTCACAGTGGTGTCTTTAATAATTCCCGAAATAACCCAATATTCAATCTTTCCATAAATAATTCGTTGGTATCCGCCAATGATCTGTCATTGAGCCAAACGAAGTGGATTTTTATTTCAGTGCACTGCCTTTTATTTCATTCTGCTCTCTTCGTCTGCTCCAAAGATCAGATCGCCTTCGCCCTGTGCGCTAACAATTCCACAACGATTAACCAACTTGTTTTTCGACTTTTTCCTCGGCAACGACTTTCGATTGCACATCAGTTCTGGCCCCCATACGAGCTTATGTTCCCTGGGTTTGTTTCGCTCTATTTCGGTGCCATTGTGCACCATTGTTGTCCACCAATCCGGAAGGATCTTACAGCTGCTTCCGTGGCGCTAAAAACCTTACGACTATGGATTCTTCGGTACAGAGAACGACAGGGGCAATGCATATTTCCTCGATGGTGGACACTTGCTCGTTCTTGCGGTGCACCTCGACTTTTATTCGTTCGTTCGTTCTCAAGTTTGGCTTCTACGTGAGCGCCAGGGCTATATTCACTCCGCGGAGCTCGTAAAAGTGTCTGTGAAAGAGAGCTCGAGGGAGAGTCTGGTGAACTCGGCGGGTTGCCGTGCAGAAGTCACAGTATTGCCCTTACAACTACAGCAAAATCGTGTGTGCAGCAAAAACATGTTTGCTGAGGCCAAACAGCCGATCCTTCTCTCTCTCTCTCTCTCTCTCTCTCTCTCTCTCTCTCTCTCTCTCTCTCTCTCTCTCTCTTCTCTCTTTTTCTCCGTCTTACGCGTTTTCACCTCGTCCAACAACCTTTAAGGGCCTACCCCCACTTGCGATTTTGAAAAAATCGATTTTTTTTATTGCATTTTTTTGAAGTATAAGTATCTGAGAATATGTCCTGAAAATTTCAAGTCGATCCGAACAAAATTGACTGAGATATGAGCGTTGAAAGAGAAGAATCCGCGTTGAAAGAGCGTTGAAAGAGAAACTTTAAACGCGTTTTTCTCAAAATGGCATTTCTGAAGTCGGTGACCAAGATTACTCGAACACTAATGAACCGATCTTCTTGAAATTTTGCAGGCTTATTTAATACATAAAAATGTAGTCTTTAATCGTTCGATTTTTTTTTCGAAAAAATGGCCGTTTTATAGCCAAAAAACGGCCGTTTTTTTTCGTTAAAATCGAACCATTAACTTTGACTGTCCGCCATTTTGTGAAAAATGAATATTTTTTAAAATCCTTCGATTAAAGACTAGTTTATACTTATATTTGACTAAATCCATCCGCATTTTTTTTTCAGATGATCCACTTCCCCGCAATGTTGGTCACCGCAAATCGTGTATATAAAAACATTATTTCATTGACGGCCACTTGCCACTAAACAATGTAATATTTTTCAATAAAAAAATTACTGAAAGTTCTTCAAGATGTGTTCTTTAAGATAGTATATTGATCGATTAAAAAAGTTTTGTAGTTTTCTTTAAAAAAATTCATGAAAAAGGCCTTTTTTGCGCTACAAGTGGGGGTAACGCCTTAACCACGTTTCTCGCGCGAGAACTGGACGTACACTGGCTTCGCTTCCAGGGTCCACATCGAAGCTTTTTGCCCGTCGAGATGATCCCCAATATATTGCAACGTTCGCGCAATATCCTCGTCGCTGATGGACTCGTCACGTATACTGCATTTTGCTATGCATCGATCCTGCGATCGTGCAATTCAACACGAGCTGGTGAACAATTTACACCAAAAACCATTTAAATCTCTTATCAATAATATTAATTTCGTTTCGTTCGCTCGGTGATTATTATTCATTCACCGGGGACATGGTAGAGTACATATTATATTGAAAATTTTCTCACGATTGCAATGATAAATTGCCTGACGCCGCGAATACACGGACAATACCGATCCAATCTGCATTAAAATTTATATTTTCATAAATTCACACCCAACTCGTTACCACTCAATTCTCATCTCTCTTGGTCTCTCTCTCTCTCTCTCTCTCTCTCTCTCTCTCTCTCTCTCTCTCTCTCTCTCTCTCTCTTTCTATCCGTCTCTCTCCCAGCTGTAGTATGCTGCTGTAGGAATTTTATGAGTGTGCAGTTTGGATGCACGAACGCGTAAAAACTGTTTGCTGTGCAATCTTTGTAGATATTATTGCCGGTAGATTTTACTCGTGTATCACATATAAATTTCATTGCTCATCTCGTTTGTAGGACTGCGATAGCGGACAGGATAGATGTGCGGGCGTATTTATTGGTCGCTATTTTACTCGTCCAATGTCCAGTTGTAAAGTATGCATTTTCATTGTTTCCTCGTACATTGTGGAACATAGTGCGACGAAACTGTTTACTCGGATATGCAAATGGAAAAATGTATTCATACGCATATACAGGGTGTCTTGTTATGAATGGATGATCCTGCAACTGTCGATAGGTCAGATCATGTCCTACTATATGCTGGTGTTTCAGTTAAGTAAAAGTCCCACGGTTTTCGAGATTTCGGGCTTTGTGTTATTTTTTTAAGAAATTCATCTGTTTTTGGTTTTTCGTATGCCATTTCTACAAACAATATAAATCGACAATAACCAAGGGACTTTGCGAAATAATTGCCACGATATTCGTAGTAGATTTTTTTTTTACACCGCAGGCTATCAAAGTGAGATGTTCGAATTGGTTTGTATGAAAATTCTGCATAAGATCTTTTTTTCATAGAGTTTCCTTAACATTTAAGGTTAAAAAGAAGACTTTTCTAGATGAAACAAATAAACAAGTGTATTTTTTTAAAGCTGTTTGAAGAAAGTTATCATTGGTATAAATGGCACGCGGAAAACCAAAAGTAGATGATTTTTATCTCGAAAACCGTGGGACTATTACTCAACCGAAAGTTCAGCATATAGTAGGACATGATCTGACTTATCGACAGTTGCAGGATTATCCATTCTTAACAGGACACCTTGTATATATAATACACGCATGTTTGTAAAGTTGCTTCGAAACCGCGGCAATTTCACGAAACTTCAACAACCAAGAATCCCTGCAATCATTTCCGGATCCTGCAAACGACCGAACGTGGAAAAGACCAATTACGTTGAAGTTTGCATCGTTGTAATGCAAGGATGTGTTTCTCAATTTTTCATTTCTTTATTCTTATCATTACTGGAAACCTTCTTGCAAATTAAGGTCGTAAATCTTTGATAATAATACGAAAAATCGTATGAGTAATTTTCGCAGCCTGAACAGGCCGAACAAAGTTTGTGCAATATAAAATAAAATAAAGTTCGTTGCATTCCAACCATGCAAACTTCAACGTTATGCACGACATTGTCAAAGGATCGAGAAAATATTACCGATTTTGAGATTAACAAAACTTTTACTTTTGGTATCGAAAATGCAGGGGTTTTCAGTTACTCGACATGTGGCAGAAAACCTCGAAAATACACTGAGAAAAAGAAATCGTTGAATGCGCAAAATGTATTTTGTTGTCTCGAAATTTTGTTGTTTTAAGACTTGCTCAGACATGCTCAATAAGCTACAGTTCACACCACTAAAACTATTAGTTAGATTAACAAAATGTTTGTTATGCCAATCAAAAATCAAGTTGAACGTATTTAAAGATACATTTTGTTAAATCAACTGAATTTTGGTTGGATGAACGAATTTTTTTTTCAGTGTAAATATACAGTACCGGAAAAAAAAAGGACACACCGTTCAATTTCGATTTATGTGCTATTCTCATTCCAAATATCATCAATAAACCAGACCTTGAGCAGTCATGACGAAAGTTCATTGTTTTGCCTTTACACGGCCGTTGAAACAATGCTACAAATATTCGAAACCAAAAAGAGAACGATTTCAGCGCGAAGGGTGCCTGTTATATGCTGGACAAAAAAGTACGCACCCAAGGTTTATATATTCTCATCAGTGACAACGAAGCTTAGGAAGGCAAACGGAATGTAAAAAAAAAGTTTTCTTGACAGCGTTTGCGGTACCAGACGTGCCTCTGCCATTTTTCATCTAAAAAAAATATTTGTTTCTCAAAGTAGATAGATAAAACTAGTACTTATCGAGCCGGAATTCAAAAATTTCATTTTTTTCGGGTAATGGCAGTCACTGGAATAAAATAGACGATTTTTCGCCTCAAAATTGTTGAATACTTATGATGAAAAAAAAAACTATGCCAGGTATCGAAAAAACGGCTCGATAAGTACTAGATTATTGTGTAAAGCATATCTGTGCAAAAATTGATCCCGATCGGTCCAGTAGCTGCGGAGATATTTCTGGTACCGATTCTGAAAACACTGTTTCGAGTAAAACGCGTTTAAAGTTTGCTCAGGCCGTCAGTCGTTGCTCATCCGGTCAATTACAAAACGCTATAACTTCGTCAGTATTACGAATTTCCTTGTGAAATTTTCATGGTAGACACTAAAAGGATAACCTTTCGAATGAGCACCTTTTTGAAAAATCGATCTTTTTACCTACCCAGGTGTACGCAAGCCCTTAAGATGACAAGCTTCAACTTGCATCGTGGAAATGCAATAAACCCCATTTGTTCAATTGCAAAGATTGTTCCAGGCAGATCCAGGCTACGAAAACCTATTGGACCTTTTCCGCAGCCACATTATCTACAAGCTAAATCTGCAAAAACACATTTTTCTTACAAATTAATATTTTAAAAATCAAAAAGGTCTGCCATTGACGTTCAACGATGCAAACATCCATGCCATTAATTTAGAGACACTCGACTTCGAGAATAGTTTTTGTAGAAGCCCGTACCGTAAACTCTGACCCAACATGATGTCAATTCCAATCAAAATCACTCATAGATAAATGTAAACACATTCATATAAAACTAATTTCACGCACTGCCCTAAAATCAAAGACTCGGTCTGAAAAATTGTAAATGCTGTCCTGAAAACCATCAGATGTGATGATACCCAACATCACCCGAACAAAGATCCAATAGATAGAAAATGGATTCACTCTTGGATTTATCTATAGGTGTGTAGATATTGTACAAATCTGCAAGCTCAGCGATTCTGCTGCACCATTTGAATTGTAAAGCCGATATGTGTGACTCGATCTCGGCGAGTTATATCGGCCATTATTCATTCCTCGAAAACGACATATATGCACTGCATAACGGAGCTGCATAACCGGCTCTCCTGTATTACGCACCCTCGGACAATATATATATATATGTGTGTGTGTATATATATGTATATATGTGTATGGAATACTGATGACCACAGCCAGGATACACCGGGATGGCCTGGACACGCAAATCCCTTCGGACATACGTGGCACCCTTATCTACCCTTATTCAACCTATAGGCAAACAGAGCCGCGCACAGCTCGCTCGCCCGTGCTGGCCAGACTCGCTGATAACGATTAGACGGCCAATTGGAGAATAGAAACGTGTATTTGCGGATGGATTGTTGCGTGGACGAGCGTATAATTGAAAGCAACTGAGTGACAGACGTGTCATGGTCCTGCCGGAGTATATGTCGCGGTGCACACACGCTAGGTGTACATACGCAACACCGAGTAGGGAAATGATCTACGGGTGGAAAAAAAAACCGGCTACCGCCGTCAACTTCCGTGGCAGGGAAGTTTAGGGGTGTCAATGTCTCGAGCTTTCTTCCATCGTGTTTCAACCGTTAAGGAAAAATATAGACGGAAATTTGAATACCTGTGGCACGAATAAAAAATGAGGTGAAGCTATCCGAATGTTTTAGCATCGTGGAGGAGCTTTGAAAGCCTTTTTTATCAATGGAAAAAGTAGTTAGCTCCTTTGTGGTCGGAAAAGCCTATGGGGTAGAAAGTGTCAGTCTGAAAGAAAGTATGAACGGGTGGGAATCGGAAATTCGAACGATCAATATTCAAAAAGACTGAAATTTCGAATGCAGTAATGACGAACGTTCCAATTTAGATAGATCAATTTTATGATAGTCTGTAAAATAGTTAATCGAAATTGTGAATACAAAAATCTCGAAGTTGATTTACAGCGAAAACAAATATCAGATTTAACAAAATAATGAGAGATATAATATCGATTCGCCTGTATAGATACACCAAACAATTCAAGACGTCGAATCGTCGAATTGTAAATATTACGACAGTTTACAATTTCGAATTCATTAAGGGGGTATACCAGTGTAAGACTTTAAAAAAATTGATTTTTTTGCCTTTTTCGACAGTTTATACTTTCAAGAATATCATTATCTTTTATATCGTTTATATCAATATCATTTTATCTTGCAAAAATCGATAGTTAAGTCTTTAAACGCGTTTTTCTTGAAACGAGATTTTTCAAATTTGCTGACATTGTAACTCAATGAGCAATTATCCGATTGACTTAAAATTTGAACTCAGTACTCTTGAATATATTTACTCTACGATGACGTAGGATATTTTTGATGGGATGAAAATTGACGATTTGGCATTGAAAAAAACGACCACTTTATAGGCAAGAAAACAGACTTTTTTGCATAAGTACGCCATTTTGTAAGATTTTGATATTTTTCGAAAATCCTACGTCATTGTACAGGAAATACCTTCCAGTTTGACGACATTTTTTCGGTTTCAGCTACTCAATCGGCCGGAATCGAATAAATAATCCTTTGGTGTAATAGTTATTCGATTTCGTCATCGGTCAAAGGATAAAATTTCGAACAATTTTACCTTCGTTATTTGGAGAGTTCATAATTCTGTAGTTTCGAAATCTTTGTCGTTCTAAATTTGGTCATTCGACATTTTGACCCCCACCCGTATAAACCATACTCTCCTCGATCTTGTGAAAACTGATTCTAGACGGTCTCGTGGAATGGCTCAAAGTTTGCTTCGTCGTCGCAACCGGTAGGTGGAAGCACCTTTTTTCTTCTTTCTTTCTCGCAAGCGCGTTACGTCCGTGACACGTCACACACATTTTCCATTATTCCGGATTATTTAAACCTCTCCCTCCCTCCCGTTTTCCGCTTTTTTGTTGATTAGCGAACAGGGAGCTTTACACACGCATAGATGAAAGCTTTTTACTCCGCGAGCCCTCTCCTATCTGAATCTAATCACTCGAGACTAACGAAGCGGGGGAAAACCGACGAAAGAGAGGAGCGAGCACTTGGCTACGTAAAAAACGCCAGTTATCTAAATCCTTGAAGAAAAGAGAAAATGCTGACCTCAAGATTACTGAATCGCGCGAGAGCGAGGCCACCGGGGAACACCACACGCTCGTATACGTATTTACACGTTGCAAGAACCGGCAGAGCTTACGCGACGATAAAGTATGAGTTTAAGATTTTTTTTTCCCCCGTTAATCCTGAAGGTGAATACAAGACACGAAACTCATTTATTTCCCCGAGCAGCTTGCGATTATGCGAAGCCGCGAGTTACGAGATTAAAAGCTTAAAATTAATTCAACGACATTTTCTCATTAACGGAAGGAAAAAAAAATGTTTTATTCCCCGTTTCCTCGAACTACTCAGCGGAAGGGAAGGGAAGGAGGCACCTCTCGATTACGACATTCGCCGTTCGTGACGGCAAAAAATGGCTGCGCTCGTGGCTATTGATTTACACTTTTTTTGTTGTTGCTTTTTTCGCGTTTTTCCTTCTTTTTCGCAAGGTAATAAAGCCTCACATCCTCGAAGCTCGGATACGCATATACATATATATATATATATATATATATATATATATATATATATATATATGCACATGCGTTATATGGGCAAGACTCGGAAATTTATTACGAATCAACTTGAAGCTCGCAACCGTCGTCAAGAACGCGGCTAAAATACTTTTCTTCCCTCTTGCATGTACTCCCGAACCCCCAACACACGAGGCGTGCGGCACATCAGATCCGAAGAGCATCACGCGAACCCACCCCTCTGCTTAAGAGTCACTTCGAGATAAATCTATGCAACTGAATATAACGAGTTTTACAGTTTCCGAAACATTTTGTGCCTGCAATTTAACGCTGGTATTAAACATTTTGACGGCCGTATACCGTCAAATTGGAACAGAGATACTGCGGTTGGAATGTAAATAAACTGCGGTGAAAGAAAGTTCGCCATGAATCTCGAGAAAAAAGCAGCGTTAAATCGATGAAATACAAAATAGAATTCGAGCAGCCGGCGAACCTTTTTATTGTTTCCGTGTAGAAATTGTCGTAGGGAACTAATTGGATGGCCATATTTATCGTTACTTCCTGATAGAGATCCAATGGCTTATCCTATTGGGTCCCTTATAGTAAAACGTCACGCTTGTACTTTGAATTATAATCGAGATTCCACATGTAAAACCTAAAGGATTCAAATTGGAATGAAATTGAATCTTTTAAGATCACTGATCCATGAATCATGAATTGAAATTAAATGAAAATTCAAATCCTCACATTATCAAATGGAATCCCATACGATTTTTTATGGATCCGATCGCATTCTGTACGTTGAATTTCCTAAACGAAGGTACAGGGTGTTTGGCGCATGGATCGACACATTTTTTTGGGGGATTGAGGGGGTCATTTGCTAATTTTTTCACCCTTAGCCTCTATATCCTCAGTGTCACGGCTATTGAGTTATGATTTTTTTTGTTTTTTTTTAATTACCCGAAATTTTGCCTTTAAATCATCATAACTTTTTTGTTTGTGGTTGTAATAGCACGAGGTAACTTTTGTTGTATTCTGCAATGTTTGTTTATTATGAATACATCATTATTTAATACAATTGGTTTTAAGAAAATGACTCTTGAGCTTCCAAAGTGTTAAAAATGTGTAAATGTATGAGAATTGTTACTGCTATATTGATTATAAAAAAACTTGTTCTTTTTATTTTGACCACATGATGAATGATTTCTATGACATGTAGCATACCGTTGGAAAGGGTATGAACTAGAGAACTTTTTAAAACGAAGCTATGTTCAAAATAGCTTTTAGTTTTTTTTAAATGAATTTAGAAGTTGACATTTTTCATACATTTACGCAATTTTACGACTTTGGACGGTCATGAGTAATTTACTTGAAATCGATTGTATCAAATACTGATTTATTCATAATAAACAGACTTTACAGAATACAAGAAAAAAATGTCGTGCTATTACAACTAAAAACAAAAAAATTATGGCGATTTAAAGGCAAAATTCCGGGTAATTAAAAAAAAACGAAAAAAAAAATCATATCTCAATTACCGTGACACTTAGAACATAGGGTCTAAGGGTGAAAAAGCTAGCAAATTATCCCCCCAAACCCTCAAAAAATCGTGTCGATCTCTGTGCCGAACACCCTGTACAGATAGGTACATAAAATGAGTTGATCTTAAAAAAGTATCAATCTTATCTTTAAAAAGTAGAAATCGCTCTGAAAAGTATATTTTCAAAATCGCCTTCAATCATATCACTCAAAATCCACTGTCATTATCGTTCGTTGTTTATTTTTCTGCACTTTGACACATCATAACACACTTTCACGTTCACGAAGCGTGCAGGTTATGTTTCGACACGCTGAGTTTTTTCTCGTGACTATTCACATATCTTCGATTCAAACGTGGTAAGAATTCTCAAACGGCGTTCCACGGGAAACAGTGCCAAATCCAATAGGAACCCAGTGAGAACTCCCTATGTGCGGTGCCCCTAACAAATCCCTATAGAGATGTGACTGCATCTTGGAACTCCCCGACAAATTTGTGCACGGGATCATGAAAGGATATTTTCTGAGAGATCCAACGAATTCCGATCGAGAATTTAAAAAAAACTTTCAAACCACATGAATCCGGAATTAGCGCGAAATCCACTTGGATTTCAATGTGGACTCCAACGAGCAACGTCCCTACCAAATCCTTATAGGGACGTGGTAGAATCTGGGTACTCCCCAACAAATTTCTCCACGAGTTTTTGTAAGTGTCGATCGGTAGAAAGACTTTTAGGCAATTCGCGGATCTCCACCAATCGAATCGAATTTGGGGGCAAATATTTAGCATTTTGGGAAGCTTATGGGTCTTAGCAATGTGGAAAAAGAAACGATGAAAAAATTATGTTGAATGAGAACCACTGGAACGTGAGCCCGGAGGACTTATAATCGAATCTCGTGTATAACTAATGTATAGTTATACACGAGATTCGACGCGAAGTCGTACGAGCCTTCCTCCATATGCCTCGCACTTTGGACAGTTTTCTTTCATCCTTGCTCCCCCCCCCCCCCCTCTCTCTCCCTCTCTCTGGTTCCTGTTTTCGTTGTACTCCATATTCACACGTCTTACCAAAGATCTACCCAGTCTTATTTCCTATGGTGTCGAAGCTATTTGCATTCCTGAAAACGAAAATTCTTTTCGTTTTTTTCGTTTTTTTCGTTTCTCCATTTTTAGTATCCAAAACTGCTGTGGCTACTTGAGGTTGTGGATCTCTAATAAGGATACTAACATTTGAGTTATTGGCGTAGTCTAAATGGGACGGCAAAAAACTTGGGCAGTCCGGGAAAAAAACAAATAAAAAATTTCATTGCCTTGCAACGATGCAGGCTCGACATCGTTTTTTTTTCTATCCTCGGGCGAGTCGAGACTGTACGTACTAAAATACGAACACACACACACATACATGTAATACGTATGGTGGAGGGTGGAGGTTCGAGAGGTCCGTCGTGTGCACCAACGAGCGGAACATCATCGCAAAAATATCTCTCTATCTCGCTCTCTCTGGAAATGAGACACGCGGTAAAGAATCCAAAGTATGGGGCGTTACCAACGAGCATCGACACCTCTTTACACGTGCCGATTTTTTTTTTTTCAAGCTCCACATTTTTCCCCCTCTCGTGTCTTGGTCTGTGAAACACTTTCGAGCGAGGCTTTCGGCTCGTAATTCGATGGGCACTTTACCGTGCGTTCTTTCGTACACGGTAAAGAATCTCTTCGTTGAACGGCAATTGTTTAACGATTGTCTTTCAACGCTGAATGAGGAAAAAAACGAAAACAAAAGGCTTGAAGCAACAAAGTCCTGATTTCAGAAAGTTAAGGCCTTAGGCCTTAACTTACCACAGTAACGGGTATGAAATCATGTGCGAATTTAACATTTTTTTTCGTATGAAAAAGTGATTCACTCATAAAATGAATTACACATCTATTTAGTATGAATATCAAGCTGTTAGAAAATGTATATATATATTTTTTTTCGATGTACAAAATGGCCGACTATTAATATTTTCTTTTATCTTTTTTTTTAGGCGCTTCGTGGCGTGACATTTGGTATCCACAATTTTTTACCTAGGACAAAAAACAAAAATTGTCGTCAATCTACATTAGAATACCTGGAGAAGTTCATACGGAATTTTAAAAAATTGTTTTATTCAAAACTTGTCGGTATTTGAACTTAAGAAATGAATTTTCAGTGAAAACTTTCGTTATAACTGCTCATGAACTGCTTGTAAAATGAAAAGTTTTCGATTAATCAGAAGTTCCATACGTACTTTTCTACTAAATGCAATTAGGAACATAACTTTTAAATTTGAAGTCAATCGAGTGAAAATCGTCGAAGTTATTTGTCACGCGAATTGGAAAAAAGCTGTTTCGAGAAGTTTCGAGTAGTCGGCCATTTTGTATATCGAAAAAAAAAAAATTTCTAACAGCTTGATATTCTTACTAAATAGATGTGTAATTAATTTTATGAGTGAATCACTTTTTCATACGAAAAAAATTGTTAAGTTTGCACATGATTTTATACTTATTATTATTATTCCCCCTTTATTATAGGGGAAGGTGGGTACAGTGTGTCACTTTTTTTCTACTGATTATTTACTCTAATCAAGGTAGTCTGATTAGAAAAAAAAGACGTTGTAACTGATTCTATAGACCTTTGGGCGTACAATGAAGCTCCCATATTTTTTGCAAAAAGATTAAAAATACCAAAATAATGGAATCGAAAAAGATGTGCGGCTTGGCTCGTTGCACCCCATGGGTGGGGTACAATGTATCATATAGGTGGGTACCAGTGTGTCAGCTACTGCGAAACGTAGGGTACAATAAGGCGGATTAAACTCTTATAGTTTTCTACCATAGATAACAGATTTTTACACATAACAGTACGAACCGAAACAAATTCAGTATATCAGTATCAGTATAAAATCCGTAATATCACAGGAACGTCTTATTTTTACAAATCGCACGTCGTTGACAGCGGCCCGTGACACATTGCGCTTCATCGGAGCGTCGTCACTTCTTCGTTTCCTCATTGGGAGTCGGGGCATTGTGCCCCAAATCTCGGTGACACATTGTACCGCACTAGTTAAATTTTTGATTATTGATGAAAATAACTATTGATTAAACTACAAATGGAAAAACACAAGTCACTGAGCTCATCGTGAATAATAAAACTATCGATTAGGACCGAAAACCCGAGCCGCTACAGAAAGTTACGTTACATTTAACGTTTTTCCGGCGAGCAAAATATTTTTTTCCAAGCCTCAAATCAATTTTTAATTTTCAATAATTCTTTGCGAGCTGTTATCGACATTTTTTTAGGCCTGACGAAACCAAATATAAATCGCGGTCCAACACAAAAAATGTCGGATTTTACGAGCTACAAACCTTCGAGAAATCGCATTTAGTCCGCAGTGCCCCGTGATACATTGTACCCCACTCAGCCCTATAATAATCTCATGAATTCCTTATGATGTTCGTCATTTTTGATCAATTGGACGGATACGACGAGCTTGCAAATACGAGCTTCGATTTCACCAGCAGTTTTTTTAATTTCTCATGATGATTTAATTAGCATCGCAATATTTGACACTTAATTATTACCTACGGAGAGGAATTATTATAATTATCGTTATCATCACCGTCGATGTTTGCGATTTTTTTTTTATTGTTATTTCCATTACGGACGTGAAAGGTTGAGCGAAGCTGGGAAAAATATTGAGAAGTAGATCCGAAGGGTCAAGCGTTCACTGACCTATTCGATATATCGTACAACGTAGCCCCCGATGTTACCAACTGCACCGTATTATCAATCCTTTTCTTTCTTTGTTACTTCGAAACCTATACATCTAGCGGGCCATATACGTACAGCAGAATCTCGCTCTGTTCGCGACTCTAGAGTCTTTGACGAGTGTCGACCCGCGTCTATAGAATGTCAAACTTAATGGAGCGAATTCGTAGAAAGGAAAGTTGTAGAGAATAAAAGGTTGATTGCTGCTGTCGTTACTTTTCTTTGCACTTTATCAATTATTAATAATCACTGTTGACATTCAATTAGGCCAAGCTTTGTTATATGAGTAATTGGCATTTTATTCCTTTTTGATCGGGCTCAGCAAATATCAATATAAACTAATTTAATTACATGTTAATCTAAGTTAAATAAATAATTTTATATTCATTATAATATTTTTATTTGTATTCATTTTTCTAAACGGCTTATCTTTGATTTAGAATGAATTTAAAAAGACTTACCAATCATAAAGTGCATTCTGGATAATGTAGATTGAAAAGAAATAATTTGATTAAATTTAAAAATGAATGATTTTGAATTGAGTATTTTATACTAATTTACAACAATTTCCATTTCAACCGATTTGCATATTCATCTGCTGCGAATTCAATATAATTTTTTTTCATCGTGAATTCCAATGTACGAGGTCTTGCCTCTTATTACATTCCTATCATATTCCACTTCTCATTATTTCTCAAGACTTACTAATAATAACTCTCATTTCGAATGATGTAAATTGAACAAAAATTGATTTAATTTAATGATTTCTATATTCATTACAATATTTTTATTTGTATTATTTTTTCAAACTGCTTATTATTGATTTAGAATGAATTTAAAAAGACTTACCACTTTCATTTCGAATAACGTAAATTAAAACAAAATGAATTTGATTTAGTTTAATAATGAATGTTTTTTTTAATTAACCAAGTCATTTTATACAATTTTTTTATCGTCGATTTTATTGTACGGGGCCCCCTATTTATAGGGGACAAATATTTTTTATCCCTACAGACGGAATTTCTGGTTAATCGAAAACTTTTCATTTTATGAGCAGTTTATGAGCAGTTATAATGAAATTTTTCACTGAAAATTAATTTCTTAAGTTAAAATACCTACAACTTTTGAATAAAACAACATTTTTTAAATTCCGTACGTACTTCTCTAGGTATTCTAATGTAAATTGACGAGAATTTTTGTTTTTTGTTCTGGGTAAAAAGTACTGGATGCTACAGTTGTCACGCCGCGGGGCGCCTAAAAAAGATAACAAAAGAAAATATTAGTAGTCGGCCATTTTGTACATCGAAAAAAATATATATATATATTTTTTCCAACAGCTGGATATTCATACTAAATAGATGTGTAATTAATTGTATGAGTGACTCACTTTTTCATACGAAAAAATTGTTAAATTCGCACATGATTTTATACCCGTTACTGTGGCTTAAGGCCTTAAATACAATAAACTTGGATTTTTCTAATTCACCTCAGCATCTATCGGACATGATGACAGTGGATGGTCCAAAATTGCACCAACTCAATGGATGCGCGTGTGTGTATGCGCGCAACCATACCGTATAAAGGCAACACATACATAGCTGTTATTTTCTCACGGATGGTATATATTCCTAGCGATATCATATGGCAGATGTATATAGTAAATGATATATATCGTTTTGAGATCTATCGAGAGACCAGTCGGTAGCAATATCGGTCGCTCAAAGTGTCTTCTGTTGATCTCTTTTCTCTTATATACGTCGCAACAAGACAGTGAGAACCCAAGCATGTGCCGTTCGCCGTGTAAGTAACTTTTCGATATCCGTATACGACGCTGTAAGATACACAGGAAGGGTAAAGAGACCAAGTAGCACAGACCCGTACACATACAGGGGAAGTACACGTCGAGGATCTGTGTATGATGAAGCCTGAGAGCTTCAGTCAAGCGTGTATTGCAATTGCTCTGACTCTCTAATACGTCCACCGAGTGTACGATCAAGAAACAGTCGATAGCATGCCGCAATGAAAGGCTGAAGATTCGATACGACTCGGGGCACTCGATTCAAGTGAATACAAAGAGAAGTATGATGTTGAAGTTTGCATCGTTCAAATGCAATAGAAATTCATTATCCGGAGCTCCCCAATTTTTTTCGCCGGATTCAGGCTCTGAAAATCTGAGAGTTTTTTTTCGGATGGTTCGGATTAGACAACTACGACTTGAATTTGTAGAATTTTTTTTATGGTAAAGAAGCGAAAAGAATTTCCGTCGCGTTGCAGTGATGCGAACTTCAATTTCATGGAGAATGAGATGACGGATTGTTAAGGGGCAAGGTCCTTTTAAGGGTGCCGAAAATATGAAAGTTTTCAAGATTTTTTTTTATGATGATATTCAGTCGAGGGAAGCTGACATTTTTCATTAACAATTTTTTTAAGAGCAAAAAATCGTTGAAATAATTTCGAATTTTTCAAAAACTCCTGTACTAAGACCATCACGTCGGAGGGGATTAGCGGTGAAGGGATTTATAAAACAAAGCCGATGCCGAAGAGAAACCGCGGCGGTCATCTCCCTCCCCATTTAAAGTTATGGGGTTTCGAAGTGTGTGAAAATACAAAAATATAACAACAAACCCAAACAACCGAACTTTTGAAAAATTATTATTTATAAAATATATAATATCTAATTTATAAAATATATAATGTATAATTTATAAAATATATAATATATCATTTATAATTATATAATGATATAATAATAATAATATATATACAGACAACAATAGAAGATCGAGATCGGAGTTGGTGTCGGCGTGTTTGGGTTTGTTTGGGTTTCCAAACAAACCCAACCAAACTTCAAAACCCCTTAACTTTTTATGGGGTGAATTCCAGCTTCCCCCGACTGAATATCATAATTTATAACCCAATAAATGGCAAAAAAATAATTTTAGGCTAATTTTTCGGAATAGTCACTGATCTAAAAAATTACCGCTGTCACTACCGAAAACTCGATAAAACTGCATCTCGCTCAGTTATCGACGCGCAAGTGCGCGGCTGATCGGTCACCCCTCCGAGTATTGGCCAATGCCGAAATACGATACCACCGATTAATCCAATACCCGAAATATAAATAATCGGACGTAAGAAATGTTCGTTGCCATCCAACCGCGCAAACGTCATCGACGCAGAATTTTGGAGCGCCCATCAATGATTTACAGTCGATTTTTAATGAGCCTACGTATCAATGCGAGAGCGAAAATTGTTCACGGCGAGAAAAGAACAGCCGTTCGATTCTGCCTCTGATCGATGACAGGTGCGAGCTTTCTCACTACGTAGAGATACACTCCGATAAATCCTCGAATCCTTCGGGTTAGTAACAAGGATCGGGGGTGTTGGTGAATCGAGGCCTTGGGCGACGAAGCGAGAGCATATAAAACGGCATGGATGAGAGATTCGCAGCGGCGAAAATGTTTCTCCCGCGATCTACGTATATCTATGCTTCGCTATAGCGTACCATAAATAATATCATAAATATAGCAGAAAACAGCCAGCAATTTTAGCACGTCGTAAATTTCATTGGCGATCTCGCGAAACGTCCACGACGATGGCGGTACGGTATAAGCGTAGCGAGCACTGAATATTCGAGCCGCGGAAGAAATTTCTCACCGAGTCTCTCCTCTCCCTCGCCGCTTCTCGTGGCCCATGTTATTCCTACGAGCCTGGTCGACGATTTGAACGAGAAAAATGAAACAGCAAGAAACTCAACGTTAATAAGAAAAAAGGAAAAGCCGCGGTGCAAAAAATTATTTCATTGCACCAAAGTGCTGTTTGCGGAGAGGAATATTGAGATTTATTTCAAAGACACTCCGTATTCAAACCGCAATGTATTCAATTACCGGCGTGGAGGTCGCTTTTTCGTTCGCCTGCAAAATGATATTCGTATTAAAATCGAGCGCAGAAACGATCGTTTCCAATGACTATTCATACTCAAATACATTCGATATGAGTGGAATTAAGCGACGTCGTGCAATCGATTCAATTAAAAGTAAATATACGATTACGAAATACGAGCTATTAGCTTAATTTGATTTCCCGTGCCACAACAATGGAACGATCATCAGAGTGTGCGGCACTATGTGAATTCGAATATCCACTTCACGGAGAAGTGGGTGATTAATAAGTAACGATTCTCCGATACTCTCGACAGGGCGAAAAGTTTCGATGCTTTCCTCACTTGCACAATCTGCAGGAACGATGACAACGTCGACTAAGGGTACGCGGCGATATCTTTTTTTTCTTCTCTTTCTCCTCGCGATAGTCTCGAGTCTCTGTCAACCTTAACGAAATTCAATTTTCCTCCGGCCCGTATCTCGCGCTCGCCTGCGTCGTCTCGCGACAAGAAAATCCAATGAATGACGACGCGAATACGCGAAGCAGTGAAATACTTTGCTGAACAGATCGATCTACCAGCCAGCAACGGTCAGAACAGATGGAGAATGAAAAAGATTTTTAAAAATGATTTAAAAAGTTATTAGGGAATTCTACGATGTAATTTGTAAATTACATTCGAAGTGATGGGAATTCACTAGGGCTGGCTAACAATTTCCCTTCGCTCATGATGTTTTTCAAGAATTGGGTTCTATTTTTCAATGTCGATATATTATTGTAAAATGTCTTTTTGGTCGATTTAGATTATGAAAGTCAGTCGTACATTTTTATGTATCCTCGGTAGAGATTTTGGGCTTTTTTAAAAAAGATTTTAGATGTTGATGACGATAAAGAGATTAAAAAATCGCTGCACTTCGACGATACAAACTTCAACGTCATGAAAAATAAGTTCCATTGATGAGATCTGTCATTGCGGATGCTGGCTGACCCATTTGTGCAAAAAAGCAAAACGTTTCCACCTGGAGCTACCAAAGAAATAACAAAGTTCCAATCTGAGTGTAACTCTGCTGTGTTAATGCAGAAAACAGGGAAAAGTTACAGAGGGAAGAGAATACGTCAGGAAAGTTTTCTTTGGCAAAATACAAAAAGAAAATCACATTCGACATCAAGTATTAGAGTTATATTTCTTAACGATCCGAATACCCCGGATGTACGAATAAAGTAGCTAAATATAAGGTGTTAGGAAGGTCGATGCAAAGCCTTAAGGGGGTGATGTTAATGCTATTTTTTAATGAGAGGTATTTTTATTTTTTCACAAGTTTTTAACTATTCAACACGTCCCATTTAGTTAGTTGTGTGGATACAGATGATTGTATTGGTATTTGTCGATTGAATACACATTAGGGTAAGACACAAATAAGTTTTTAGTTACCAATTATTGTCTGTTTGAACATTATGAACGAGTTAGTAGCCTATCTTGGAAAATTTTCCAAAAATCATACTTACCATGATAACTCGAAATCCTTAGACTTTGGACTAAGGAAACCTTAGATATGTTCCTAACGAAGCGACCTATCACCCCCTTAAGGCTTTGCATCGACGTTTCTAACACCCTGTATAAAATATTATGGCATTGGACTTTGCATCGTTGGAATGTCACGTCCCTTCTATTCTTTTCATTTCGTCATTTTCATCACGATCTATAACTTTTTATTAATCAATTGAGGTCGTTCATCTATATTGAGGATAAGAAAAACCGTTTGGGTCATTTGCGTACCCTAAATTGGCGAAATAAATTTGAGCAATAGAAGAAAAGTTAAATTTTGTTGCCTTCCAACGATACTAACATCATTGAAACATTTCTTCGAAATGTATCGTTTCGGAAGCACGTTGTCCACAGAGTTTCCTTCACTGTTTCAAATAACAACTAGAGAAACAGGGAAAAAATATAAAGTTATATCCCTAAAGTGTACACCCCAGGCAAGTCGTGCTGAACGATATTGAAGTTTGCATCGTTGCAATGCAACAAAAGTGTTGATTTTTTATTTGCAACAATTTATTTCGGCGATGCTTTAGCTACGGCACTCCTTAAACAATTTTTAAATTTGCTTATTTAGAGATCTATAATCGAAATTCGCACACAAGATTTTTTTGAGCCAATGAAAAGGAGTAAATGAAAAATAAAAAAGAATTTTCGTTGCGTTCCAACGATGCAAACTTTAAGAGCATATAATCTTGAGGGAAGCTTAATGCTTCATTTGTACCCAATACTTCCAAGGATATATAACCAGAATGTTATGATAGGCATTAACATTTTACGGTTATTTCCCAATACGTTTCATACCTACGATGCACGCACACACAAATGACGTTGAAGTTGACATCGTTGGAAAGCATCGATTTTTTTTCTTCATTTTTCATTTCTATGTTTTCATCATTGTCCAAAGCCTATTTTTGACCGATGACAATGCGTAAAAACGTTGGAGCTATTTTCACCGGCAAAAAATTGGCCCAAAAAATTGAGCAATTAAAAAGAATTAATTTTCGTTGCATTCGAACGACGCAAACTCCAACGTCATCACACCCAGGCAATTTCCATACAACTTATAAGTGCAGGCTAATTTTCATTCGACGAAACAATGATTGCATTGGTTGTCTCATTAATGTGCCGGTGAGGTCTCGTATCGAGGATAACAATTATATTTACCACCGACGGTCAAAATACCGCGACCGTTCGTCAACAATTATTATCATCGTTCCCGAGGGAGCCAGTCGACACGACCGAATACTCTCGAAAATTCAAATTCAGTGTCGCGCAGTGCGAGGTGGGGGGACAAATTTATGGACATATATAAGAGAGCATCGAATTCGTTGGACCACTGGCTCGGACGAACATTAAATTTGGATGACTCGAACGAGAGTTTCAATTCAAATGGACGTGATATAGTAATCTGAACTTTTTTTTCGTCTAATTTTTACTTTTCTTTTTTCTCTCACTTCTTTTCTCTTTCAATTGATGCGCTGGAACGTGCGTACGTGGGTGTTGAGAGTTCCACCGGCTGTTGCGGACTATCTGTCAACGGGTGATAACGTGCTCGAGCACCTGCCAAGGGTCGAGAGTTTAATTAAAAAAACAAACTTCCGGTGAAATTCACGAGTATTCGCGCTTTCACTACCTCCCATCCCTGTCACTGGTTAGCTGCAGCGGCCTCTCGATCGGCGAATATTATTCATGCGGGACAAAAGTATATTAACGAGAGAGAGAGAGAGAGAGAGAGAGAGAGAGAGAGAGAGAGAGGCTACGAGACAAGCCTAGATGAGCCTCGCCGGGGAGAGAACGAGAGACCGAGTGCGGCATGAGCAAAATTTTAATTAAAACTAATCCTCCTCTATCGAATTCACCGCTTCCCGTGACGCCCCAAACGTTGTCTAGCATGTGCCAAATCGATCAATTTACATTCAAAAATCAATAATATACTTACATTTTTTGCCTCATTCGTTCACTTAACCCTATTCACGAACCCGAATATTTAACAATTAACTGATTTTCGTCTATAATCAAGAAAAAATGTTACTTGTAAAGTTTCAAGCTAAGTTCTCGAACTTTTAACGAAAAAATACGACTCTAAAAATCGGAGAAAATTACGGAGACGACACGCTGACATTTCTATTTAATAATTTGTATACTAAATATCTCTAGACGCCTGATATAAACTGCTGAACGCGTGTAAAAAATTCTGAAGATTCCGTAACGACGATAAAAACAGGGGGTCATCGAATGTTTAAAGAGAATATTAATGGTAAAACTCAGCAAAATGTGACTGAACTTTTCTACTCCAGATTATCGTTTGGTATAATAATTGACTGTGACTTATTTTTATTATCGGCCACTGTAATTTACCAATGATTCAGAAGGGCCCTGCTCTAGCGCCCGAAAAATGCTGCCCTCCGTGGAATGCATTCTTTAAGGGGTGACACTAGTGTAGAATTTAAAAAAAATGATTGAAACTTTTTTTCTGTGGGGAAAAAAGTTCGGTTTCTGTAAAAAGGCCCACAGGCCCGTGTGGGTCTGCGGTGGCAATGGCTGTCCCGTGTGCGAGATGTCGACCGTTTTTTTCGGAACACAATTTTTCGAAACGGCACGCAGCATAACTCCAATTTTCATTCTAGTCACTCCAAATTTTGAGCACATCTTAAAAATAACATTTTGAAGAGAAATACCTACGGGATTTTCCATGAATCAATTATAACATTATAAACAAATGACTGTCCTATTTTTCTGTCGAAAATTGAGTTTTTACTTTAAATGCGTGCCAGTTGCACAAAAATTAATATTTTAAAAATCCCCTACGTACTTCTCTAGCTATATGTAAATTAATAGAATTTCTTTTCCGCATTCAAATTGCGTCAGTTGTACTGCACGCCGCAAAGCGTGTCAAGTTCAACATGCCTCGCAAGAATGGCTCCAGCGTCACTATTTTGTATAATTTTTTAATATCATTTTTTTTGTTCACTTGAAGATATGACTAATAACATCCTTGAATATTATCGTCCTCTTACTTGTCCTTCCATAAAAAAGCGAAAAATCGCTTAACTTTAGACGTTTACAGTAGTGTAAGTTTTAATTAAGTTGTTCCCATACTCTTAACGATGTTGAACCCTTAATTAATTTTTTCGTACAATCCGCTTAATTAATTTTTTCGTACAATCCGCTTAATTAATTTTTTCGTACACTCCCCTTAATTAAGTTTTTCGTACACTCACCCGATGTTGAAGTTTGCATCGTTGGAATGCACCGAACGTTCTTTCCAATTTTTTTTTATTTCACCATTTTCATTATCATCCAAAATCTTTTTATACATATTTAGGCTGAAGATCTTTCATAATAACTCTGAAAAACGTTTAAGGGATTTTGACGTGCTAAATGTGCCAAAAACAAATTGGGCTACGAAACTTTCGTTGCGTCCCAACGATGCAAACTGCAATATCATTGCTCACGATGTATTGGTCGTCGTAATCTTTGGCGTCCGTATATCGAGGAGAAAAAAATAAATAAATGAAGGGAAAAATAAATAAATGGAGGGAAAAAAACTGAACATTGTATCGATTTTACCGAGCTCGACTTTTCGCTATTTTCATCTTCCACTCCGCTCCGCCTTCACTTTTTTCCACCCTGTCATATTCCCCGTTTCCTCGATATCGGAAGACTTGTTTTGTATCAAAAAGATCCACGAAGGCGAGTTGTTTGTTTTCATTGACGGATGAAACGAAGGGTGAGAGCTTTCTCGGTGCATTTTTTCCCGTCGGCCAGGATGAAAAAGAAAAATCTACAGGTGAAATAAAAACAAAAGGACTTCGCTCTCGCTTCACCCTCCGGTAAGCATCGGAATTAACGGGGAAAGCTTGCGTTGCCGGAGTTGCGTACTTTTGCGTTTCACGAGATGCTAAGGAAAACGGAATAATAGAAAAACAAAGATCCAAGACAATGCAATTGTTTTATGGATGGTCGTAATAAGCTCGAGTGGCCACGAACCCTCCTAACGCGAGCATCCTCGTTCAACACGAAACCTGCGCCGCTGAAGGAATGTGGTGAAAAGACGAGTGTAAACGAGAAAAAGCAGCAACAATATTAAGACAAATGGCGTCGTCCGAATTTCATGCTCTCTCATTTCTCGAGATTTGTACTGCAGCCCACTAAGGGCGCGAGACGAAGCATAATTCGGTTTCGTTATCTCACGCCTGTTCGAGAAGGTATGACTAAATCAAATCATCCAATCCTGGGAAGATAATTATCGTAATTTCTCATTCTAATTGTACTCTCGCCTGAATATTGTACTTCGCTGCTATCCGTTGTTATTTTGAAATTTTATAACTTCTCATAATCCAAACGGAATTCATTTCTTTCTGACACTGATTTTTATTCAACCCTGCGCAGTCGCACTGGAACGGTTTCGATCCAAGCGAAATTTCACTTTGCAATTTGTGACAATTGTTAGCAATTTGTAGTAACAAATATGATAACTTTTGTACTTAAAGAATCGTGGATTTACATTCTAGAAAGCTTCAAGAGTATTCGTGAATTCTTTGAGATTTTTCATAGTGATTTAACACGTTGGACGCTTTTTTTCCAGTGCAAATGCGCAGGGCGAATTTCCACCCGCTTGTATGTCCTTTCGGACTGTTACTATTTATTTTTACCCCATTCTTGTCACTTCACCATTTCGCGTGAACGCCCCCCCCCCCCCTCCGCCGTCCAGTCCACAGTCACTTTTGTCTTACGCATTACGGAATTGCATTCGCACGAGGGCACAGGGAAACTGCAGAAAACCTGTGCAATACAATATTTTACCGAATTTAGGAACTCCTGATATTATTTTTTTTTCCTGGACGATAAATGATTTTATCGCGACCAGCATAATGTGCATTCATTCCGTGTTTCTAGCTGTGGAAAATAATCTCACCAATCGAAAATAGCCTTTTTTTCGTCCTTTTCACAATCACCACCACTTAGTTTTCTTTCTTCTACTTCTACTTTTCGCCACTATTTTCTTAGGCGCTACTGATTCGCATTCGCAGGAGGGCACAGGGAAACTGCGGAAAACCGATGCCGACACGGCTGTATTTTACCGAATTGATTAAATTTGTGTTATTATAATTTTGTTTTATGGATGATAAATGATTTTGTCGCGACCAACATAATGTGCGATCATTCCGTGTCTATATCTGTCGAAATTGAACTCCCCAAACGAAAATACCCCTTTTTCGTCCTTTGCACAATCGCCACCAGTTAGTTTTCTTCGCCACTTTTTTTATTACGCACCACTGAATCGCATTCATGGGAGGGCACAGGGAAACTGCGGAAAAGCTGTGCCGACACGGCTGTATTTTACCGAATTTATTGAATTCGTGATATTAAATATTAGTTTGTTTTACGGACGATCAATGATTTTGTCGCGACCAGCATAATGTGCGCTCATTCCGTGTCTATAGCTGTCGAAATTAAACTCACCGATCGAAAATTGCCTTTTTTCGTCCTTTTTACAATCGTCACCACTTGGTTTTTTTCGCCACTTTTTACTTGCGCACTTCTAAATCGCATTCGTACGAGGGCACAGGGAAACTGCGGAAAACCTGCGCTGATAAAATATTTCACCGAATTTATTGAATTCCTGATATTTTTATTTTGTTTCGTGGACGATAAACGATTTTGTCGCGACCAGCATAATGTGCGTTCATTCCGTGTTTCTAGCTGTGGAAATTAAACTCACCAATCG
The DNA here is from genome assembly GCA_963210295.1 of Ophion ellenae. Taxonomy (NCBI): domain Eukaryota; kingdom Metazoa; phylum Arthropoda; class Insecta; order Hymenoptera; family Ichneumonidae; genus Ophion; species Ophion ellenae. Next base: position 37,761,912 of record OY723389.1, on the reverse strand, counting down.
AAAATAGCCTTTTTTGTGTCCTTTTTACAATCGCCACCACTTGATTTTTTTTTCTTTCCGTTTGAGACCTCAGTGGAAAATGTCCGGGATATAAAAGCAATCGGGAGTGCGAATAAACGTCATTGCTCTCACGTCGCCTCGTAAATAACTATCGCACTCGTTATATCCAATCCGCCAGAGAGCACATAAGCTCGTTTCACTGCGGTCGTTCCTATGTAGCACGTACGTGTCCCTCGTGTCCACGTTTGTGTGTATATCCAATGAGATAGATCGATAAGATCGGATACGAGTCGCGAGAGTTGGAGATCCATGGCGTACCACTGCCATACTCGTTTCGGTATATACGTATAAGTGCGCCTGCGTGCGTGTGTGTTTGCACTGCTAAACTGCGTGGGCGTCGCGCAATGATTACATCGCTTATTTACGATGATATTACCCCGTGATATCTAATATTAATCACTCGATAAATCTCAACGATAAGGAGCTCCCCGTAACGATTCAATTCTGTTAGCATACCAAGCGCGGCCCATCAACCTCATTTCAATAATTAGTATCCGATGGCCAACCAATCAATTCAACGTATTCAATTGAATTAATGTGCCTTGGCAACAGGACAACATTTTTCACTCTTCGTTTGAAAAAGATTCTCTCATTCATAACTACCCTCGTATGAAGTTCCCACCGGTATCCCATCGCCTGGTCATTTTTCCCATTCAAGTATCGGAAACGACGAAAAAAAAGTCGACCTGAATCCTCGTACGTCAGGTATGTTGATCTTTCGAATCATCGGCTTAGGTGCGTCAATGACAAGTGCCTGGGTGATTCTTAAGGGGCTTTCTAGAGGTCCGAAAAAATTGCCAAATTTCGATTTTTTTCTGGAGAACGGTTGGTGAAAAAAAAAACGCATTTTTTTAACACAAAGATACTCACATTGAGAGCCTTAAAAAAATACAGAAAAAGAATAAAAACATGGCCACCGGCAGATGATGAAATTTTTTCCGCGTCGTTTGGTCGTGGACACTCTCCAGCTCAAACGGTCGATCTGAAATCTAAAAACCAAACGGCTTGGTCAAGTTAACTATAAATACGAGTCATTGACGATCGACGATTTTTAAAATAATTTTTTAAACAATGTGGCGAGCAATTGAAACTCTAGCATACAAAATTTGTGAAAAAAGTCGTAATTTTGACGTAACTCGAAAAAAATGGAGTTCGATTTTAAAAAAGTGAGATCGTCAACGACCTTTAAATGTTTCTCATTGTATCGTTGTTAAGTTTGGAAACAGTGCATCATGTGGTTCTCGAGATATCATGTCCACCGACTTTGAAAACGGTGTTTCGAGAAAAACGCGTTTAAACTTCAAAGTATGGTGCTGCTACCGCTCGCCCGGCCTAATGAATGTTAGAAACTGTCGCTCGTTCAATATTAGGACTATTTCAATGACATTTTCAGGGAGTATAGCTAAAAGATGATACTATCGAATCAAAATATTTTTGGAAAATGCCATCTTTTGACCCACCTAGGTAGCCCGTTAACGGGGTCATCCCATGTGACAGCTATTTATTGCCTTTTGTGGGGTTTTTTAAAAATGAAATATCAAAAAACTTCTTGAGGCACTTGTGGTCATTTTCTTTCGTAGCATAGGAGATGACGATGGTGAAATTCGTACGATATTCCAAATGAAATTCAGCGATATTGAACGGCAAACGAGCTCGCAGGTAATATCTTGGTAATACTGTTCCCTCCTAGGCTGATAGGTATTCGGTCCGTGGTGATGCACCAGGTGTTGGCGTTTACGGGACGTACGTGCGGCGGTCTCTGTCGTCCGGTATGTCCCTTCGGCAGTGTGGGTCTGCCTTAAAGACGTGATCTTCCTCAAGTTCGATGTGTGGGTGTGTTTCAATGTGTATGTGTGTGAGTGTATATATATATAGTATAATATTGGAATGAGTCGCACGTTCATCCTTTCATCTCATAGCTCTAACGACCGAAGGAAAATAAACGAGTAATGGAACAAGTGGAAAATGTCCGTCTGGAACAAAAGTAATCTATATATACGTTCCATTTGGTATTCCACGTTGACAGCACTCCGCCGACTCTTTCTGAATCTTCCCGAGCTCCGTAGCTATATCATCGCGGTAAGACGTTACAAGGCGATAGAATATGCATCTCCGATAAAACGTGTTACGACGAAACGAGTGGCGACAGTATCCAAAAAGAAGAATGCGAAGTAGAGTATCCCAGTGGATAAAAGTCGTGGCAGTCCCCCTGCTACTGATAGGGTTCGATTCCAATACATAAATTTCCTCCGCACGTTCTGGAAAAAAAACATATAATTTTCCCGTACAAGCCCTTAAGCGTGCGACGGCTTAATCCTGCCGGGGAAAATAGAGAACGTGTTATCGCTTCGGCAGCGAGTCGAATGGATTTTTTTTCGAGAATGATGGCGAGCTGTCGTCTACGAGGGTGCGATATATGTGGGAATGAGGAAAAGCACGAGGGTGAGAATATCCCGTTCGTTCGCCCCATCCCCATGCAAACGAAAGAGTTTCGAGGTCCCTCCACTCTCATCCGAGTCTCCCAAGTTTCATCCACCTTATGCGAACCTCTCGTTGCACGGGGGTCCCCTTTGTTTGCTCTGCAAGCTTCGCGCCGTTTCGTGGATAATGCGCGGGTATGTGTTCAGGCACACGGAGGCCCCATGATGGGCTCCGGGGTTTGGCTAGACGCGAAGAATGCAAGGGTTGCTTTCAAGACTCGAAGCTCCAGCGTTTCATAACCGCGAGAGAATGTATTTTGCAAAATCGGGCGGGGGCTGAAGCAACATCAATTTACTACAGGACGAATTCACACGGCGGAACTCAGGGAGAAGTAATTTTTTTCTGGTACTATAAAAATGAAAGTCTCAGTTATGAAATCACTCCGCTCGTTGTCCGTAAAAGCATCAAGATATTGTCATCCGTTTGCGGGAGCTCAGGCCAGATGTCGTTTACCAGAAGAATCGCCATTGACCGCTCCAGGCTCCAGAGGTGAGCTGATACCAGGCTCCATCGATACAAATAACGTCGAAGTTTGCACCGTTGGAATGCAACGAAAACGTATTCTTTTTTACTGCTTAATTTTTTATTGCTGCTTTGGGCTGTGAAAATAAATCAAATGTTTTCACATATTCTTATTGGAGACTCACCACCTTAGTTTACAAAAAAAATATTCGATAATGATGAAAATAAAGAAATGAAAGATTGAAGAAAAAAGTCGTTGAATTCTAACGATGCAAACTACAACGTCATCGAAAGAAGCTGCATCTGGAATCTTATGAAAAGAAGAACAGCTCACGCCCACTGAACAAACATTCAACCCCGATCCTCTTACGCTGTACGGCTGTTGAATACTTTCGATCAACTCATCGATGCTGCCACTGTCCTGATTTGTTCCACTTCACCCCGACGGCTGTCCAAGTGCCGGAACTGATGGGCGAAACAGAGAAACGGATGGACGAGCAATGCCGCTCGTATTCGCACAAAAGTGAATTCCCGCCGAGGCTGCGGACGATTGATGTTGATACGGTGTCGTAGAATGGTTCGAAGGCCTCGAACTTATGTACAAAAGGCAATCATAACGAAACCCTTTGAGCCAATATTTACGCAGGCTGTGCTATCGCAATAATGGACAAGCGAGCGTGAGGGAGCACGGATAACGACGAGAGGGGTCGGTACGAATGGATTTTCCGCCGTGAAGTTGGTAGTGTGCATAGTACAACAGCTCGATGAGATATCACAAGACGCTTTAGGTGTGGGCGTCAAGAAACGAACGAGAGACAAGACATCGCCTCACACGTATGAGCTTAGCATCTACACTGAGGTTGCTGCATGGCTCTTGTGCGTCGTCGGGCTTTGGTCGCAATCGTATGTGCCCTTGAGGATGAGCGAGAAGGCGGGAGTGGTGCACGTCAATCGAGTTCGGACAGTGCTTGAGGGCCAAACTGTCTCTCTCTCGCCGATCACTCGTCTGTAGGCAACCCTCTGTATTTATGCCAGTCCATGACGGTGTATAAGTCAATGTTTTCTCTGCCTCGTGTTTCGGTCCGTTGGTTCGTAGGCTACGTCATTCATCGTTGAGATCCCTCATCGTGTCTACCCCTAAAGTCTGTCATGCTGCGCTGAATGAAATAAGCATAACGAGGACTGTGATCAAGTGGACTGAAAACTACCAAAGTGCATCACTACAGCAAATTGAGGACCGACGTGAGCACCTAAACCTCTTCGACTCCGGGTATTCCATCCCTGTTAGACTTCACAAGGAACTTCTTCACGATGAACATTTTCGAAAATCAAAACGTTTGGGTTGATGAATATTTCAAAGACTGCGAAACACTCCAGCATCCGATTGAGATACAGTTTGCGTAAACTTGTCGAATGAATTCGAGTGTGCATCAGGCACATTCGGCATCCTTTGGCCGAGTCAAATATACCTTGGGAATAGAAGATTCGATTGATTCGCATATGGAAAATTCCGATGCTAACGGGATGTGTGCGCAAAGTCTTCAAAGCTGGACTTCGAATGGGAAATTTCATTGGCAAACAAGGCTGAACAACATTGCCGAAGGTACACAGTAAAACGCCACCTTTCACGAAACTCCCCGAATGTCTCGCTATTTTTCCAATACCCTTTCGCTCCACTTGGCGCGCCCATCATCCTCATTTGGCGCGACTCCGTCAGTCGATTCCGGCGTCGCTTCCCTGCAACTTCCGGAGCTCTGTCGTCCTCTCCACTTGGCACTTTACGTCAGCCAGTATCTCTTTTACGCGCGTTTGCGCTCGCATTCCTCTCGCTTTGAAATGTGAATTCCTATTCGAAAAAGAAGAGATTTGGAATCGAAGAAACGAATGTACAGAGAGCGAAAGGAGGGCAAGTAACATGGAGACGTTGGTGCCCCACGCGATGACATCGTCCTTCTCGTGAGCGTGAAATCCTCTCGCTCCGCACGATTCCTCACTTCGAACATTTGGTCCTGCTTGGCTGCTTCAGCCATATACTTACGGGAGGGCGGTTTCCCTTCTCTCGGGGCTTCACATTTTATATTACTTCGCTTCGACGTATCGAGAAGTGGCTCGTAAGTGGAGCAAGCACGAGACACTTCCCGTGCCGTATATCCAGTGTCTCGCGTACGTGGCACCCCGTTTTTAGGCTCAACGAGAACTTTTGATTCTATCTCTCGAACACCCTCGTATCTCCACCCTCATATTTTCGTCGTTCCATCCTCACATCTGCATACGTATACGCACGAACACCCCAAAACTGGTTACGTTGGCAGTATTTTCCATCCAATCTCTGCCCTATCCATCTCTCCACATGCGTCTTCTTTTTCACTTTCGGTATACGACTCGCACCTCGTTTCTCCTCATCCTCGCGATTGTTCACAATTTCAATGAGACACGCCAGATTCATTTTAATAATGGAAGCGCTCGTCCAATAAATTAAAATGACTCGCGGACAATTTAAACATCTCGACGACAGTTGAATTCCAAGGGAAGAAGAGGATTCACCGCTCGCATTCCGGCACTTTACGATTACGGAGGAGCTCATTCGTTCATCCTTTTTTTCACTCCCTTCCGTACACTAGGGTGTACCAATTTTCTGCTCTCCCATAGCGCGCCCACGGACGAACACGTACACACGTGTAACTTATACAGGTATACAGTGATTCGCATACTATACCATTCTGACTATCACGGCTCATCTCTCTTCCGCTCCCCACCTATCTCTCCAACACTCGCACAAATTGCGAGACTAGTACGTACAATGGAGACGCCGCAGACCACCGGTCGGGCCAGGAAGCACCGCGGCTGGCGTCGACAGCCGCTGGCTCTCTCTCTCTCTCTCTCTCTCTCTCTTTCTCTTGAACACACACTGTGTGCTCGAACACGATGGGATACCTACCTCATTTTAAATACCTACACATATTCATACATACACCATCCACTTATATACTTGTTCGTCCTATGTGCTGGCCTGTACCACTCCCTTTTTCAATTGTTCCATTTGAGTTTTTTTGTTCTCCTTACTCCTTTTTTCCCTTGCTTTTGCTTTTTTCCCTGGTTTCTCGCTCCCTCGCTCGCTTCACTCAGTGTGTTTCCAGCTACACAGGGCGCGTACACTCTTGTACAGGCGATGGTCACTGGGCGGTCGGATTTTACTGTGCAGGGGTTGAAAACGCGACGACGACCCCCCAACGGTGTTCATTCAACCCCTGTTTTCACAGATTCACTCGGCACGATATAGGCATATACATTTGTACACATGTATATCATCCGAAGCCAAGAGCACAGGTTGGCGGTACAGCCGCGGGCGATTCGCCTCGGAATCAGGCGCGCAACCCCTTCCTTCTCTATCCCGACCCCGTTTAGCGCAATCCGCCTGAATGGTGATTAAAAGTGGTCCGACGTCCGATCCAGAGAGGTCGGGCAGAACCGGCCAGTCAATGCATAATAATGACGCAGATATATATTCGACTGCACACACACCCACATGGACAGATACACCTACAGATGATTCTTGGGATGTACGTCATCATGCTTGTATCTACAGATCCCATAGAAAAGATACGGCACGGACCATACTTCGTTGGTCAGTTACGCAGGTGCGTTCATCTGCATCTTCATCTGTTATGCGTAGTCCAGTACGTACAGCCTCTTTCGTACGCAGTTTTTGATGTCAATCCACCGAAAAACTCCAACATCCCATGCTTTGATCCCATGACTGATATGAGCAGTTTCCTTCCGGTACAGTTTGCAGATTGGCCTACTGGATCTCCATTCCACTCCATTTTGAAGATTCCTAACATCAAATGACGCCAGCTCACTGCTATCATGTTGCCAATGTGAAATTGTCTCATGATCCCCAAAAAGCGACCACGGTGGCCCAGAATATTTGACCCAACGTACACCCACCATCTCGGTGATGACACAAAGGAACAAGAGACTTGGGGAATGGTGGCGCGGTTGGTGGCAGGCTAGACACGTTGTACCGATATCACGTGTAATATACGATCTACACACAGCGCCACCTGTTTTCCACCAAGAACGAATAAAAGTGGCGCATATGAGGGAGCGAATGGAACGAGAGAGTGACAATATTACCATAATATTGGATCCGAAATATGAGAATAGTGCGGTGAAGCTTCCGCAGAACGTTCCGCGAGGCGTTGCGTTGGCGTGTATCCTAGGTGAAAGGACGAAGCCCCGATAATGCATAAAAGATAAGTGAAGGCTAGGGACGGGAGCGTGGTCACAAAGATAGGTGGCCTCGAAGCGGCAAAACCGCGCTGAAAGTTATACACTCACTTTACGTCTCGTCGCATCTAGGCCCTTCTTTCGTATTCGGATACTGCCTACATAGCGTTACGCTTATACGTGGACCCTTACTTTTATTTATTTTACGTACGAAATCGACTTTATACTTTCTCCTTTCCGTTTCATCGGTCTCTCATTCGTTTTTTCCACCATTTCTTATTTCGGGGCTGCTCTCGTAATTTTCGAGGATCCTTCTCCTTGACTTCGCAACTTCCAGCGCGACCGTTCGTTCCGTGCGGCTGCGAGAGTAGCGAAGCTTCCGTGGAGAAAAAAAGATTCAGGACCCGGGCAACTTAGGCTGTGTACTATACAATTCAAGTTGTTCCAGACTTCGAGTGGAAGAAGAGGCTCGAAACTTTGACTGAAAACTCTCCTCTGGCGAGAACCCGCATACCTCTGCAGTCTCTTCTTCAGGCCTTGCCCATTTGCGTCTCGTGCCCATTCCCTCCCAGCAGCTTTGCGGACGCCGTGCGCTTCAAAGTTATTCCGAAGAATAATTGGAAGTCTTTGGCTTGTGGCTAATGCCAGCCTGCACCAACGCATCTCTGTGGAGACGCGAGTAGCAGGAAGACCTCACACCAATGTCTAGGGGACTTGAAGCCTTGGAAGCCCACTCCGATGGCACTCGACGATCGTCGGATGTTGCCTCAGCCACCTGATGTGTACTCGCCAGTCTTGATTGGTTCATCGTCGCTGCATGATATCGATATAAGATAGAGAATTTACCTGATGATCTATGCGAATATCCAATAACTGATTCATCCTAAATAAAGTGGCCAAAAGTTTCAGAGCAGCCATCGGATGCTCGAAGAAATACTACCGGATCCCGGATATCCCGCTCAATTCCCTCGTTTACGAGAATATCGGCCGGGATAATATCAAATGGTATATACTACTTCCGCCGCAACCGCACCGGCTTGCGCCCGAGAAAAGTCGAGGAGAGTCTTTTCTGGCTATGTTGGCCACCTGCCCAGCGGAACCGATCACACCATGAGAGCCTCTCGTCCTGTCTCAGTTGAACTTCAGATTTGCCTCGGTGCGCACCGTGCCAACCACTTGCACCGCTACCACCCGGCCTCTTCCGGCTTAATGAATGGGGATCTTAATGCATACCTCCTTGTTTACGATCCAAGTTTCTCCGATTAATTACCGTGGAGGCGGGTGAGGGAAAGAGTAGGATGTCGACAACGAGAGGCGAGAGGGGGCTTGGTTCTCCCGGACTCTGGCTGTTCTCCATCTCGCTCTGTTGTTCCCACCTTCCAACTTAAACTCCCACTCAGTCTCACTCGCTTCGCCCGGTTACCTCCAGCAATGCCCGCCCATATAATAAGCAAGTTTTGCATGGTTACCCCCCTCCCAGTACATCGTTTACCTGTTATACGGCCGACCCACGCTTATTATGTCCGTACCTATAGGCGAGCGCGACTCGCGGCTCATCCAGTTTATAAAAGTTTTTAATAAGAGTTATCGTTTCTTTTTATCCCTGTTGAAGACCTTCGAATTAAAAATTGTTCATGGGTACTCGCTGTAGATTAGGTCCGCTGAGTACTTGGCTTTACGACCAAGCGACAAAATTGGATAGACGATCATATCGTTCGACAGCACTTTGGCTGAAGGATGTATGGATATCTTTGGAGGCTGAGAAATGTGACTGAGTCCATTGATGATTGATTGAAAATGCATCACATACCTTTGTCTTGATGTGGTGTAGTAGCAGATTGGGTGGCAATCACCTCGTCTCTTCATCTTGAGTTCCTCTCACGCCTGATTGCAGCAAATATTGCGAATCGAAGATTCCAGCAGATAACGATCTGTCCGACGGAGCATCTTTTTTTTCGTAAGAATGGAGAAAACAGAGGTAGGAAGAACAAGTCGAATGCTCTGACGTTGCAGGATTTATCTGGATTGAAGGGTTGGGCTACGAGAGAAAAAGTTCCTTCTGGACGAGTGCTTGGCTCGTTGCTGGGCTTAGTTGGTATAGTTCTGTCGAGGATTCTGGGAGGAAAGTGCAAGAAAGGGATAGAGAGAAAATCACAAAACCGATATCGATTAATGCTTCAGAATCTGTTCCAACTAGTCTGTCCCTTCGTTCATTCCATTCCACTCGTCAGCGTTAAGGAGATTGTCGGAATCGCTTTTCTCTCCTCTGCATTGTATTTTCATTCCTACTGTTTCACCGTGGCTAACAATAATCCCCTGATCTCTTTCTCTCTGCCACCCGCTGATTTTGGACATCCAATCTAGTTTGCCACAATGTTATTGTGCAATTTCTTGAACCAACATTCACGAATGGCAAATGGAGACAGGGAGCGCGAGAGTGTCGTTCACTCACGCGCAAGCGAACGGTAGCGGTACATCCTCCGAAGCTCTTGCGTTCAATCCAACAAGTGTCTCGTTGCATTTGCACACATAGCGTGTCCTCCCCGGCAAGGATTCATAACGCGATATAAGCATTCTCTATAAGGAGTACACGCGCGCGTGTGTGTGTGCATTATGCCATTAGTTTCGAGTGCTTGAACGCATCCTCCGTTTCCCAAAGCCCAGAGCAAGCTAGCGGACCTACGTGTGTCCCGAGGGTGTACAAGGGGTGGCTTGCACCTTTCCCACGGGCTAGCGAACATTCACCACCCCTACCTCGCATCGAGTGTATGCCTGAACCCTTCGAGAATTTCATGTTGTAGTACAGCGAGAGCTCCGTTCAGCGTTATTACGAATACATATACGGGAGGGATGAGAGTGCCTTGGAGAGTACACCGAAAATCATTGGTCCGTATACAACGTATATTATATCCAATCTCTGGACAGCCGGGTTCCATTCCAGAAACACGCCTCGCTTCCCGCACAATGGATATGGCATACAGTAGGTATTATAATGTATACCGCGTGGCAATACTGACTGTTTATATGCGTATATACTCGTGTGCTCGTGTACGTATACGTAACGGGCTTCTGTTCGTCTTGCGGTCTCTCCACGAGAACGAAATAAGGGTTAGCGGTGCATGCCGAAGTGGATTTCCCAACCGGCTTCTGCTGTGGTACATCATCATGTACAGAGGGACTCAAAATTCAAGAGGAACCGCTGCTTGGCATTGCCCTATGGATTCCTCATTTCGAATCAAAAGAAGACCAACAGAATTCCTCGTCTCCACCGATGTATCTCCTCATCGCGTTCCATCATGCAGAATTGATAGATGATTGGATAGATTCCAGCTTGCAATTACTTACTGAATCCTGGGAGAGTGGAAACTATGCTGAATGAATGTGGTACCTATGGAGCTGCGTGTAAACTGAATAGTTGAATCTCCGCGCAAAGACTCCCCCATAGTCAACTACTGATAAACAGTAGTTGCATCATGCATAATTGATACCGATGATTGGATAGATTCCAGCTTGCAGTTACTTACGGAATCCTGGGAGCGTGGAAACCTATGGAGCTGCTTCTAGACTGAATAATTGAATCTCCGCGCAAAAATATCCCCATAGTCAACTACTGATAAACAGTAGCATCATGCATAATTGATACCGATGATTTGATAGATCCCAGCTTGCAATTACTTACTGAATCCTGGGAGCGTGGAAACTATGCTGAATGAATGCAGTACCTATGGAGCTGCTTCTAGACTGAATAGTTGAATCTCCGCCCAAAGACATCCCCATAATCAACGACTGATGAACAGTAGTTGCATCATGCATAATTTATACCGATGATTCGATAGATCCCAGCTTGCAATTACTTACTGAATCCTGGGAGCGTGGAAACTATGCTGAATGAATGTGGTACCTATGGAACTGCGTTTAAACTGAATAGTTGAATCTCTGCGCAAAGACTCCCCCATAGTCAACTACTGATAAACAGTAGTTGTATCATGCATAATTGACACCGATGAATGGATAGATTCCAGCTTGCAATTACTTACTGAATCCTGGGAGCGTGGAAACTATGCCGAATGAATGCAGTACCTATGGAGCTGCTTCTAGACTGAATAATTGAATCTCCGCGCAAAGACATCCCCATAGTCAACTACTGATAAACAGTAGTTGCATCATGCCTAATTGATACCGATGATTGGATAGATCCCAGCTTGCAATGACTTACTGAATCCTGGGAGCGTGGAACCTATGCTGAATGAATGCAGTACCTATGGAGCTGCTTCTAGACTAAATAGTTGAATCTCCGCCCAAAGACATCCCCATAATCAACGACTGATGAACAGTAGTTGCATCATGCATAATTTATACCGATGATTGGATAGATCCCAGCTTGCAATTACTTACTGAATCCTGGGAGCGTGGAAACTATGCTGAATTAATGCAGTACCTATGGAGCTGCTTTTAGACTGAATAGTTGAATTTCCGCGCAAAAACATCCCCATAGTCAACTACTGATAAACAGTAGTTGCATCATACAGAATTGATATCCATGATTGGATGGATCCCAGCTTGCAATTATTTACTGAATCCTGGGAGCATGGAAACTATGCTGAATGAATGCAGTATCTATGGAGCTGCTTAGACTAGATGGATGAATCTTGGCACAAAGGCATCCCCATACTCAGCTACTGATAAACAAATCTGGTTTTAAAAAAACACACCGAGGCGTTAAAGCTACCTACACGTTTCCCTTTAATTTGCCAAGTCACCGCTGAATAGACTCGGCTTAGCACGTTGTATCATCCTGTAGACCACGTTATACCTGTATACGTATAATGGTTGGGGGTTACAGGGAACAGGAGCAGGAACAGCCTAGTTCGTTCCTCACGGGAACACGGTTGCAGGCGTGTTTGCAGTGTTGAGAATGGACGAGGGAGCCCATTGTCCCGCGCGAGCTTGTTTCTATGCAGATGAGATACGCAACAGAGGAGGCCTTCGTCGGCTTCGCGTCCGTGCTGCTGGGGTCTCACCGGTGACGGTCCACGTCGCCCTTTTGCGAGAACGCTTCTCTTCCTCTTTCCCCCTCAGCACGAACCAACGGTGCTGGCATACCTTCTGTGCGGAGAGAACGAACGCAAGCGCGCACACCGTATATACCCGCACTGTATATCTTTATACAAGCATCCAGGCTCATTCTAGACTCTTTAATGCGTTTCTTCGGTCTCTGAATTCTTAGCTGAGTGACGTCCAGTTTCTCAAAGCCAGAATCAGCTTGACTTTAAAACCCTCTCCGACGGCGAGACAGCCGCTGCGAAACCAAGCAGCTTTTCGCATTGCGGCTTTTGCGTCGGTGCGGGAGAGACCTAGAGAGAGAGACAGCTCGTAAAACGAGCGTTATGCCTTGTGTCCTAACCCCGAGCTTTCTACTTCGGCGCTAGCAACTGCGGAAAAGCCAGGTAAGTGTACAGTCGTACGTTGCATAACCAGGGTTGAGGAAGATGAAAGAAGGAAAAGTGGAGACGTGCCGTGGAAGTTGCGAATGTAGCGAGTTGCGGCGAGACGGACGTTTTCATTACCACATAAATGCGTGGGAAACCCAGACCTCGGTAATAACACGGAATGGAGAAAATTAGTCTTGGGTTTTTTTCCCCAGCATGTTCTACTTCTCGATCGCGTGGAGCCTTTAGCTCCCACTTTAACGGGTTACACCTGGCTCGTGGCTGGAAAACCGAAGAATTTTCGTGAATTTTTCCTGAGAGAAAGTGTGCAGGTTTTGATAATGTTTTTTTTTACATTGAAGAGTATGGTTTTAAGTATCTTTTACTAATTTTGTATTGAACAATATTTATCAATGTGAGGGATACAATGGTTTGTGCAAACCGCTTTTTCTAAAACGACTTTCGCGGTGGTCACTGCAAATCATCCGGAATAAAAAAAATCAAACGGAGTTAATTTTCGCATGCAATTATCTAGTGCTTGAACGAAGGATTGAATAAAATATTGATTTTTGATAAAATGGCCGCAGTCTAAAGTGAAAGTATCGATTTTCGGCAAAGAACATTCTATTTTCGTTGACAAAAAAACTATGCAGCGAAAAACAATTCCGTCAGCCAAGCACTTTATTTGATATGTAAAAGAAGCTTGTAAAATTTAAAGTTGATCGGTAAGACGTTGAAGTTTGCATCGTTGGAATGAAACGATTTTCTCTCTAATTTAATTGGCCGATTTAGACTGTGGATTCGACTCAAACGTTTGGACGTATACTTATTAGAGACTTACGACTTCAATTGCCAAAAAAAGGTTGTTTATGATGTTAAAAATGAAGAGATAAAGATTGAAGATAAACAATCGCTGTATGCCAATGATGCAAACTTCAACGTGGTTGATCAATGCAGTGATTTTTTAGATATAGTGATTACTGATCTTGAATAAGTTATTTTGAGCAAAACGCGTTCAAAGTTCGTCGGTTCGTCGAACCTACCTATAAACACCCATAACTCCCTCAATTTTGAACGGATCGATTTGAAATTTTCAAATAATGTTGTTGAAATGTTTTATTTTGAGAGTCAGTCGAAAACCAAAAATCGATTAGGTGTGCACTTAAGGAGAGTACGGCGTTTGACCGTTCAATGTTGAAGGATACTCACCATTTTCAACTCAAGATTTCGATCAATTCCCTTTTCGGGGGAAAAAGTGTAGTAAAACCCACAAAATGTTACAGCTTCTTAAAAACAATCGAGAACAACGCCCCAATCAATATCTCTGGCTGAAAAATCCACCGCCTTCATCGCCTATAAAATTCCACCTGAATTTGGGATTCCTTCCAAGAAATTGCAATTGCCTAGATCTTAAATTTTTTTCACCAAAGTAGTGAAAATTGTAAACACTCAAAGTTGCATTTCTACCGGGCACATCTCCAATCAAGAAGATCAGTGTCCCAAAATTTCAATCGGTGAAACGTTCGACTCTTCTCCACCCGATTTACTCGCACTTGACAGTCAATTGTGATCGTTTCAACGTGCTTAATGTTCATGATGTCTATACATCATATATCAAAAGAAAAATATCCTCGCAGATAAAGACGTATTTCCCGGCGCCAGGAACTTTTCTGTGGCGTTTCTTTTTTTCTTTCCCGTATAAAAGTACATCGTGATAGAGACATTTTCAAATGCGGAGCCGTTCGATTTCACGTCGGAAAAAAGGGGCCCTCGCGCTGCTATCTCGATGGAATCGAGACAGTGTATTGAGGAGACGCGTGAGTCCATTAAGGGAGCCGATCGTCTGAATATACTCAGCGATACACAGGCGCATACGGATACACGTATACACGCATAAAAATATATTTACTTATGTACCCGTAGATGAGATCGCGAAGCCACATCCATCTGCACGATGTATATTCAATCATCGATACGAACGTATCACAAATACACACGCCGTCACGTAGAGAATTCCCTCCTCGGAGATTGAATTTCTTCTGCGTTTCTACCTCTCTACATCCGGTCTCTCTCTCTCTCTCTCTCTCTCTCTCTCTCTCGTACGAGCGCGGGCACTTGCACACATACTTTTTTTTCATACACTTTGCATCTCCACTGGAAATTGCAAGCAACGAAAAGTTCTCACATCTACTTTAAACATCTTCTGCGGCCAAAGAGGCATCTCCCTATGCGGACTTTATCGTGACGCAGAGAAGATACGTTTTTGCCTTTTGCATCATGCCGTACCCGCCATCACCACTTTCAACCGTGAAAGAAAAAAAAAAAAGAATCAAGCTTGGAAAATTCAATTTACCCAGATAGCGAGAATTTAATTATTCATCTCATTATTTGCTCCAGGCGTTTCAAGTCCAGTGAGTTTACTCCAGTTTCGCTTTTTCACAATCAAAGCTCAGAGGCGACGGGACCCCGAGATTGTGGTTTTTTTCCGTCTCGCGCTTCACTCGGGGTCTCCGTCCAACTGGAGAAGTCGTGCCCGCGGTCGTACATACGTGGTGCACTGGTGCAGCGCGCATACGTATGTCCGGCTCTCCCGTACAACCACGCGCAAACACGTGCCCGTGTTACTGCACATAACAGTTTCGCCATGGTCGAGACCGTAAAATCTGGAAAACGCCTTCTACGTGGGTACCTTCACTCCGGGAATAAAATGTGTATACAGTGGACCCGTCTGGATTTCTCGCGAGATTCTTTCTACCACTCTTTCTCGCTCTCTCTCTCTCTTTTGCTCCCTTGCCCTCACCTTGTCCGCCGTTTTTTTCTCTCGTCCCTATCTTGCTCACGTTTCCAGCCAGCCTCTCAGCTCCAACGTTGCTGTGCACTTACTCGAGTCTTCGTATAAATATAGCTGCGCTTATCGAGAACTTGCTAGTATGGTCAAATGGTGCTTCAAAAAAGGCCTCGTGAATATTTTGGGTAGCCATTTTTTTTTTTCATTTCGTAGGGGGGTCAGCCATGAGTGTAAAACTCGGTTTCTGGGACGTTAAGGGTGTTGGAACGGCCGCCATCTTGAAATTAAGGGTGTATAAGTTTTTTAAATTTATCTCCGTAACCGTGAAGCTGACAAAATTTTTGCAGAGAGCTTTTTTGTAGTTGATACAATTATCCATAACTTTTTCTCACAACTTTTTGCGTTAACTTCAAGAATAAAAAAGTTATAAACAAAAGAGGTGAAATATTAGGGGATAAAGAACTTTGAGACGAGATTATTAATTGATTTGAAATATGACAATGAAAATGCTTCTTACCTTTTTTATAGAGCATTTTGTGATGAACAATTTGACGTATTTTTTTATTTGGTCCGTTTTTATTGATTTTTTAGCGTTGTGAAGGGAGGTAGTGGAAGGTAAGTAGGTTACGTCGGTATTAAAAGAAATTGTTAATAATTTGATTACGAGCAGTAGTTTCTTTATTTATTATATTGTTAAATTTTACAATGATTATTTCGAAATTATCAATCATCATCACTCTCAAATCGCATTCGTTTTGAAGGGCCGGGTTTTTAAAATGTATCTTCATAACCGTGAGGCCGAAAAAAAACGTGTAGTGACCTTTTTTAGTTGATACAAACTCTCACCGTGTTTCCCATTTGGCACGTTGTGCAACAATGCATCGCGTCTCGTTCATTTTTTCTACGCAATCGAACGCTCCCGTGATTAAAGGACAATTACTGAACGTCGAGGCATTGTGCAATACTGGCAAGGGTTGGGAGACAAAACCGTATGCAGTGACAATTGGAACTCGCTAGTCTGAACAACGGTCATCCTACGTTGAGGCAATCTTTAAAGTTATCATTCCAGTTAACTCCAGTTTGCCGTGCGGCAAACAGTGCTCAAACTCACTTCGTATCGTAGTTTGAAAAGACTACGTGCAACAACGAGAATGTCGGTGAAAATGCTGGTAATGGGTTGAGAGAACGACGAGAAGTACCGGTGTGCGACGTATCCGCAATGGTGACGACAGAATGGCAACATTGAGAGTAATCCTCGCCAACTTCCCCTTTCTTGAGCTATATATATATATATATATATATATATATATATATATATGTACTTCATGCATTTATGCAGATCATGTACTGCACTTTATTATGTGACGATTTGCTACTCGCCCAACCGTATGTAGGAAAGTATTCATCGATTTTTCCCAGCGTCTTTTCGCGCGGTAACTTCAGCATTCTCGGATTCCCTCATAGCTTCATCGTTGCTTTGTTCCCGCCATCTATTCTTCTCGCCGGCTCTCTAACTCTTGAAGTCGATTTGTCTTGTTTGCGAATTCACGTGTTCTCATTGCTAATCCGTTTATCACATACAAGCAAGTGCCATACTTTCTTGCGTTGAACGTTCATCCTTCTCTTTCTCTCCTTGCGATCCTTTATTGGCCTTTTTGCAGATCTTTCGAGATTTCCAGTGAAATGTTTCGAAAAATCTCGTGTCTCGCGTTCCAAGGTGCGCTGACACCTGAACGGATGAGAGAAAGGTCCACACAGAGCACAACTAAAAATCTTGAAGTTGGAACGCAACGAAAGTTCATTCTTTTCAATCGATAACATTTCTTTTTGGCTGATTCAAGCCATGCAAATTACTGGAATCCTTTTCCGTACTGTCATCAGAGATTTACCGCGACAATTTTACAAAAAAAAAGGTTTTTGATAATAATAACAATAAAGAAGTAAAAATGACAAAAAAATGGTTGCACTCCAACGATGCAAGTTTCAACGTCATCTGAAGCAAGTGTCAGAGGCTACTATGGTATTTCCGGTTTATTAATGAGGCGATCATATGGTGGCTGATACCACCCCATTCTGATTTCTCTACTGATAAACTATAATGAGTTTGACTGTTCGATATTTTATCTTGGTCCTTTATTGTAAAACCCATTGTCCTTTTGCGCACGGGAAAAAATCCAGATAAACGAGCAGAAGGAATTTCCCTACCTTTTAAAGTAGGCTGACCCCTTTATTGGAATTAAGATTGTTATCAGTAAATTAATTTAAAAATGATCGACAAAATATAGCCTTGTAATTATTAGTTTTTATAACTTTTTTCAATATATATATATATATATATATATATATATATATATATATATATATATATATATATATATATATATATATATATATATATATATATATATATATATATGAACACGTCCGAAGACGTTTGGTTCCCTACAACTTTGTAATCAATTTGATGACAATGAGTTGTAGAAAAGCTCATATTAATGGACATTGGTGCAACAATATTACAATATCGTTAGGACTATGAATATGTATATGTTTTTATCTTAGTTTTCATTGTATGGGGTTTTCCCCTTACCACATTCCCACCATATTCCGCTTTTCTATATATATGTATATATTATATATATCATATAATTGCAGGTACAAGCATACACACACACACACACACACACACACACACACACACACACATATATATATATACGCAAATCCTTGCAATTATATATTGTATATATAAATTAATCATTTTTTTATTTACGGAAAAATAAAAATCTATTCCGAAAGTATTAATAAATAATTTTGATGGACTAATCTTACATAAATTAATATGAATCAATAAAGTATAAATTATTCGAAAAAAATATCTGAAAAATATATTCTTGCGATTGTGTTCTTTCACAGCTGTTTCTAAAAACCTCAGCACCAATAAATATAATTCAAACTATAATTAAAATTAAATACAATTAAAAATATTTAAAAAAAAATATCCTTGCAATCATATATTGTATATATAAATTAATAATCTTTTTTTATTTACGGAAAAATAAGAATCTATTCCGAAAGTATTATTAAATAATTTTGATGGATTAATCTTACATAAATTAATATGAATAAATAAAGTATAAATTATTCGAAAAAAAAATCTAAAAAATATATTCTTGCGATTGTGTTCTTTCACAGCTGTTTCTAAAAACCTAAGCATCAATAAATATAATTAAAACGTTATTAAATTATACGTTTCTTTTGTCTGTTACAGGTGAGTGTACTTTTCCTCGTACGATCAACGTAACGTTTGCACGTTCAATGCAGGGATAACCGTAAGTTGTGCGCGTTTAACGATCTTTTGTTACGAGTCCCGTACTATTTCGCAGCACCGTAAAAGCATTCGGCACTGTAACATAACATACTCGGGAGGCATGTTCAAATAATCCCGCATTCACGGATATTAACGGACCAATGTTCCTCCATGGAACACGTTACCATACTTAATCACAGCAACATTAAATCGCAAAAAGAGCGGGCATTGGGGGGTGGCATCCCCGGCGACGACTCGCGTGCTCGCCACCCAGATATATCCCGAGAACCTTTTTCGCCCGGGGTCTAATAAATGTAAACCGCTATTCCATTGTGGCTGAGCCCTCGTTCGAAAAGTTGCCTCGTTCGCGACTGGCTATACGGAGGGACGAATACACGTCGGTACCCTCGGGGAGAGAAAGAGAGGCTCTTCGGCTCAAGTGAGGCAGGCCTGTACGCGTGCAGAAATTTGTTGGGGAATCCCCAGATCCCATCATCTCCCTATAGGGATTTCATGGGGACGCCGCACGTGGGGAGTCCACACTGACAGAATAATTCTGTTGATATTAACTAACCGCGTCTATATGATTTTTTAAAATTTGGATTAACTACATTTTCCGTGGAATCAAATGTTTCTTATTTATTTTAAATATATTGATTCATTCAAATCAAAATCTACTTAAAGTAGTTCGGAAGATAAACCGGAAGTCAAACTGACAATTTTAACGATTTTTATTTTTTTCTTTCGAATGTTTAAAATACATAGTATTTGATCTCATAAAAAAGTATTTTTATTTTGATACCCATTAGAATTAAAATTTATAATGATTTTCATAAATACTTACAATCGACATTGGTTATTGAGCACTTGGTTGATCATTGTCGACTTTACGAGTGAGTTCATGTTTTAAGCAGTTGGCAACGCTACTTAACCCTTAACAGTCATCGGGGGTTGAATCAACCCGTTTTTCGACCTGCGATACATTCCAGAAATTTTTTTTCGACATTTTTTTAATATTAAAAATAACATGACTTGAAAATAATCGGCATGGTCTTATACACGAGGGTTGAAAATGCATTGTGGTATTTTTTTTCAATTTTTCAATTATTTATCACTCTCCAAAGTGAGTGGGGTTGATTACACCCCCCAATGACTATTACGTCACAGTCTGGAGGTGTGACTGACAAGGGTCTCACCTGACTCACTTCAGAAGAATTCAAACATCTCAACGACTCGACAAATGTCAAAACATGGAACAATTACGTGTAAGTGGTCGTTTCTTTTTTTTTTACATAAAATTGATCTGCTTTTGTTCACGCAGATAAATAATAAGCGATTGCTTGGGCACTTTTGAAGTGTCATCTTCAGGTAAATATACAGAACGAAAAAAGAAAGAAATTTTTAAGTTTTCTAAATAAAAATGTTTACAGCCGTTCTTCATATGTATATTTGTATACGTAATAATCAATTGAAAAAAATTAATATCTACATTCAACATATTTTTATCCATTTTTTATCCTTCGTTTTATTATCAATTTTATTCTATTCTTATTTTATTTAGCATTATCTGCAGCGTAGGCATTCGGCGACATTCATATCGCATTCTGCGTGAATTGCCGTCTAGGAATTTTCACTAGCAATCACAACTGACGCTCCGATCACCGTTTAGAGAGAGATACAAATGCCGCATAGAAAAATTTAATAATTTATTGTGAAAAAATTTTACGTTGGATCAGCTACAATTTTCGCAAGTGCATTCCGTATTGATCGAAGATTAGAATAAGAAGTTTTGTTTGTTGGGTCAAACTACTAAATTTCACGTAAAGTTATCATTTCCGGTACATTTTTTGGAGGTTACGTTTGAGTGCGTGTATTTTAGGCCAACTTTCAACATTCATATCGCGGAAATGGTACGGTGGAGTGGCTTAATTTTTTTTATTTCGACGTGGTTAATGACATACTATCTCTTTCTCACAAAAAAAATAGGAGATTTAACGTTAGTCGATTTTTGAATTGTTTCATCCGAACCACCTTAATATCGTCCAATAACTAAATATTTTATTTAATCCTAATAAATCTGTGATTCGGTTTCATCTGTTCAAAAAACAATTTAGTTGAATCAACTGAGTGGATCTATTTGATTTTTTTTTAATTTAAATTAAATAGAATTTTCGTAGAGTCAACAATTTTTCTATTTGATTGAACTAATGGTCTGTCTTTATTGCAACACACATATCAATGGGGTGTGGGGTTGGAGAGGGTGGAGAGACAGGAATTATATATATATATATATATATATATATATATATATAGGTTATATTTGAAAAATCTATAGCATTTTATTCGACAAAACTCTCTAATTATGACAATGATATTAACTAATTGATATAGTTTATGTGATACAACAAATAATTATAGGATTTAATTTGGTCTCTTATGTCATATCTGCAACCAATATGTTACTGATGCTCTGTAGCATAGGGGCAGCGTGCATAGCTATGAATAGGTAGGTTCTAGGTTCGATTCCCACATAGGTGAAGAATTTTCTTCGAATAAAATAATATCAAAAGGCCAGGGACTGGATAATTACGATACAAAATCGTTGTGGTAAAACTCTCAAATCAGTGTTTCGATTCTTTTTTGATTTATAAAATATATTAGGCACAAAGTACGCTTAGATTCACAGCGTACACCGGAAGCAAATAAAGATTCATTTGAATCGAATCTTTATTTATTCAGAGAACATTTATAAGATGATGTACCGTTACAATAAATTGGTTTTGAAAAAATACATTTTTTGACTTATGCAATTAGGCATAAGCGCTTGAAAAATTCAACGTACAGAACGCAATGGGATCCATCAACAATAATATCGGATTCTGTTGGATAATGTGGGAATGCTCTAGGATTCAAATTGAATTCGTACATTGGATTCCCCATTACAATCCAATTTACGAGCGTGACGTTTTATCATAGGCATGTGACAACCCATTGGATCCCTATCAGAAAGTAGGGACAAGTATGAGAATCCAATTGAATCCCTACGACAATTTCTGCACGGGTAGGTTCTCACTTACCCTCGACCCTCTTAGGCCTTTCAGGAAGAGACACCGTAACAAGGCGCTCGTACCTGCGGTCAATTTCGAGCGAGATCGATGGAAATAAGTTATACCCTCGTATTCGATCTTCAAACGGTCACCCAAACCCAAATTCATATTTTACATACTTCCCTCTATTTCCCCGCTATACGTAAATTCGCTTTATTCCGTGGCTTTTGGCGCCAAGCCAAAAAAAAAAAAAAACGATCATACTCCCCCGCGTATACGACCAGATATGCACATACGCGGCTGAGCCGTGGAGTGATCACTTAGACGCGGAATATTCGATACCGGCGATAACATTGCTACAAACGAGTTCTCGACGGTCCCCGAACTGATTTCTCCGCCTTTTCCGCACCGTGCGATTATAATGAATAAATTTAAATAAATTTCGCCCCGTGCCACCCCTCGCGGCTTTCGCAACCGGGACGTCGTTGCGGAATCCAAAGATCAAAAGTGTAACAGGATAATCTCGCGGGCCACGGGCAAACATAGTAGAGACCGTTCTTTTTTTCGTTTTTTTTTCGCGCTCTTTTAACGAATGGAGGATGGTTTACGAGCCGCAAAAGTGTCGTACCGCGCATATGCGGCAAACGAAATGTTAGGTTGGGCAACCGGAGAGGCGAGAAGAAGAAGCCCCGAGCATAGCCTGGCAAGTCGAGCGATCGTAAACACAATTAGTGTCTCTCTCTCTCTCTCTCTCTCTCTCTCTTTCTCTCTCTCTCTCTCTCTCTCCCTCTCTCTCTCTCTCTCTCCCCTCTCTGGAAGCCTCCAACGGCCTCCTTCGGCAATTTCTCCCTCTTCCTTTTTTTTTTCATTATTTTTTTACTCGTATTTACAGAAAATTTAGAGGCTATAATGCCACGCCTAATACCGCTAATTAAAATTCTGAACGTTCGTAACCGCACACGGAGAGCGCGAGCGTCGGAGGAAATAAAAGTGTACGATGCGGATCCCACTTTTCGTTCTCAGCTGTCTCTTGTGCCTGGGTGCCGTTCGTGCGCGGCTACGAGCATAAAAGAGACATTCTAAACTGCAACCAGACAGCAGACGGATTCCCCTCACGCACTCAAATCTGGCCCTCTCTGCTTATCCCGAAACGCATTTTCACATTCCCATCTGCTCCAGCATCCAATCTCTTTGGACAGCAACGTTGCTGCCTGACGTGTAACAAATCTCGTTTCCTTTTTTTGCCTCTCGTTATAACGCGCTGTAACATCACTCGTACCGTTAATCCAGCCGACCCCCTCCCGCCATGAGCATATGACCAAGTCTCGTGCAGAAATTGTCGTAGGGAACCAATTGGATTTCCATACCTGTCCTCACTGCCCAATAGGGATACAATGGGTCATCGCATTGGATCCCTATAAAAGGCGTCTCGAAATGACCTGACATTTTAGTAATTAATAAAACGTAGTATTTATTTGAAAAGAACGAATATTATTATTCTGATATAAGGTACAAACATGGAGGTTATGTGTGGAATATCCGATAGATGGCCGCCTTGTCCATGTTTACAAACGTTCACTCGTTTGACGAAATTTTCAATTACGGTTTGGCATAATGCGGACTAATTTCATTAACCCTAGAACCCTACACTATCTGTACGGAACAAACAACCTACACCGCTCGAGAACTCACGAATGGAATAGGCTTTGCGGGAAAAACCTTATATAAATGTATCACCGTGAAAAGTGCGATTGAACAGAGCAAGAAAAATGATGTTATCATTTCTCACTAATAATGTGGGGTTTGCGGTACCCATGTGTAGGGTCCTAGGGTTAATGGTGCGTCCAATTGCTTCCTTGAGCTTCGGAATGTTCTGTGGATCATTGGCATACACTTTTCCTTTCAGAAAAGCCCAAAGAAAAATGTTCAAGGGGGGATTGTCTTTTTTTTTCGCAAAATTTAGAAAATTTGGAAAGTATACAACGGAAAACTTGTGAAACTTGGCATATAGTTTTATTGATCTGTTTACTACATACGAAAATTTTTTTAAACAATTTCATCAAAAAATCCGCCTCCCACCCCCCTCGACGCGCGATGGTCCTTTTTTGATGGTGTGCACGATTACAGCCTTCACGTTCATCCTGCAACAAAAACCCAAAAAGCATTTTACTTTAGACACATATAGCTAGCGTTCGATGAAGGGAAAAAAAAATTGACGATGTGGTGACGTTTTGAACTTGAAGTATCGATTTTTCGAAAAAAATTGATCGATTTTTTGTTATAAATAAAGAACTATTAAACGTATTGCTTTTTTGCTTCATCAAACGATAAAAGGATGTCAGCTGAGCATTCTGTCCAAATTTGAAGGCAATCGGTTGAATAGTTTTTGAGAAATCGTACACACCATCAAAAAAGGACCATCGCGCGTCGAGGGGGGTGGGAGGCGGATTTTTTGATGAAATTGTTTAAACATTTTTTTGTATGTAGTAAACAGATCAATAAAACTATATGCCAAGTTTCACAAGTTTTCCGTTGTATGCTTTCTTCACAAAAAAAATTCCCAAAAAGCGGTAAATTTTGCGAAAAAAAAGACAATCCCCCCTCAATGGCGTCGCACGACCACGAAACTTTTCGAACCGCCTCTGCAAAATTTTCACCATTCTTGTAGTGAATTTTCACAATTTCAATGCGTTGTTCGATCGTGTAATTCTCCATGACTCCGTAAGCGTCATCACTTCCTAATGCAATTTGTCAAAGATTAGTACTTTATGTTCGCCAAAAAAAAGGTGATCACGAAAGGATTTTTTTTTGGGTTCCAACAAATTCTGATTGAGAATTTCAAAATAAAAAATGTTAAACCGATGTCAATCAGGAAGTAGCGAGGCATCCTCTTGGATTCTAATGTGGATGCACTACGTGCGGCGTCCCTATCAAATCCCTATAGGGATGTGGTAGAATCTAGGGACTCCCTAACAAATATCTGCTCGAGGTGTATCTTCGACTATTTTTTTCGCGGATTTAATGACCCCAATGATTGCTCGCTTAATTTCAAAACGCTCAACTTCCGCCACCCCTAAGGACCGCGATCCTTTTTTCTGGCGATTTTTATATCCTTCGTTCTTCTCAACTCCAAAGAGCAAAAGTGAGCAGTTTTCTTGAAAATATAAACTTAGAGAATACAAATGCAATGGTGACTTCGACACAAACCGGTAGGTCAACAACGTTGTCCCGCGTAAAAAAGGTTTTCCCATGAATTTCTAGAGTGACTATGCAGGAGAAAAAAAATTCGTCGGAGAATGATCGACGGCAACAAATTTCTCGAAGTTCGTCGTTATTGTGAGCCCGATGTGTCAAATTTCGCATTACTTCCCTTGTGTTGCGTCGTTGTCCCGTGTTTTCCGGTACACCAAGTAATTCAATAGGTGGTGATGATAACCGAACTACGTATTAGAAAGTTAATTCTCGTGGCTTTCGCTTTACGAGACGCGAGTTGCGATTTTATCGTGACTCGAGCTCCGAACGAAATTCGACTCCGTTAATGGGCAGGGACTAATCTCGAGGACTCGCGCTTCTGAGAGAGGAACGTATCCTCGAACGGGATCCAATGGAGAACTGGAGTCCGATTACTGAATCCCTATATATATATATATATATATATATATATATATATATATATATATATATATATATATATATATATATATATATATATATATATATCAGAAAAGGATTCATTCGAATGTCACACACTACGTCAGGAGACGCATCATCACTTAGTATTCAATAAAATTAATTTCGAAGGAGAGGATCACGAAAAATAAAACAAATGAGACCGAAGGGACTAAATAAATAGGGATGATTAAGGCCCCCTCATATGCGTTTACATAATTATTATCATTAAATAGTATTTGATTAAAAATAAAAAATAAAATTCCAAGATTATATACTCACACCTTTGTGTAAATATGTGAGTATGTGGAATAAAGAAATAATTTACTTTCGGAATCGATTTTTTTTATTTTTATTGAATAAATTAATGAAAATCTAAAATAAAATTTCATAGTTTAATTATTTCTCATGTAAGTATATGTACGTACATATTTGTATAAATATGAATGACGGAATAATTCAACTCGGGGATTTAATTTTTATTCTTATAATTTTCAATAAAATACTATTCAATATTAATGGTAATGTAATCAAATATGACGAGGCCTTAATGATCCCTATTCAGTTGTTCCCTTCGGCCTCATATATGTACGTATGTACGTATTTATATAAATATTCAAGTATGTAAAAATGTGGAATAAATAAATAAGTTAATTTTGGAATTAATTTCCAAGCGCGAGCAAAAACAACGAATAGACAATTTGTTCCAACATTGAAAGCGTAATTGATTTTTGATAAAATACCAGTAAAAAATAATTATGCAAATATAAAATAACGATACTTCAAAATTATAAATACTTCATAATATATAAAATCATTAAACTTTATAAAAAAATAATTACTAATTATAACTATCAGCAAATCTAACTGCGTTGAAGACGGACACACCATTTTTTTTATCCTTGTTTTTAAGTAGAGGATAGTGTCTCGAAATTACCTCGAAAGCATCCAAAGGCGATTTTGAAGACACTGGGGCTTGCACAATGTTCAGTATAGAGACAAAAGTAGACTTTTGTCTACTGAAGGGTTGATTAAGTCTACTTAAGGTCCACTTAAGTCTACTTACCTAACGGGGGCCGTCGTCGCATTTTTTGCATACGCCCGCACAATAAGTTGAAACTCTCAGCTGTATAGTCGGGTTATCGCTCAGGGTAGTTGTACACGGAGGGCGACAGGAAAGCCGCTAAATCCTTGGCAGCGGACAGCGTAGATCGAGGCAGGATTCTCTTTCTATTTCTTTTTCTTTTTTTTGAGCGTGACGACGACTGACTAAACTGATAGAGATGAAGTAGGGACGCGTTACGATGTTTCAGTGAGTGGCTTATCGCTCGACCAGGGAGAGCAACACGAGACGGTTTTTTTCTACGAGCTGCCGGTTAAAAGAGCGAAAGATAAAGATAAGGAAAGTCCACGAAGGAAAACTGAAAAACTGAACGCGCCTGGAATTTCTCGTACGGGCAAGGGGGAAGCCCTGAGTGATGAAGCCTTGCAACGGATACTGTGTTCTGGTATGCCGAAACAATGTTGTAGAAGAAAAAAATTCATCCGGTAGTCGAAGTGCTACCCGCCACCTCGAAAGATTAGACTCCCAATATATATTTCTTTCGACTGCGAGCTGTATGGGGAATCCCATGGACAATCGGTCACATATTGAGTCACATGTATTTGCCTGTCACTGTCATATTATAAATTTGTAACATCCTATAGTTCAAATTTATGGTGAAATGTACATCATCGAAATAGAATCAAATGGATCTTTTCTCTATTTTTTTGAAATAACAAAGAAAAAAGGATTCATCACATTGGTCGAGTTCATCGTAAACTTAACGGGAAATTCTAGTTTAGAGGCCTACCCTCGGGCGTCTTTTCGGGATTGAAAAAATATATATACCTATATTTTTACTATTCATATTTTACAGTATTTTTATTGGTGTTTCAAGAACTTAAAAAAAAATTTGTGCAAAAAAGAATTAATTAAAAAAATTATGGACCTCTAAATATGGGCGTGAAAAAAAGGGTTGCGGCGGTTGGGACGATTCCAAAGCTCCCATTCATTTGAAACAGAAATAAAACAAATTTTCTTGATCAATAAAAATGTTATTATGACAGGTACCAAAGAGAAAAAAGAATGGTGCTTGTCTGCAAGAAGTTAATTTTTCGCCCTATTTTTTTTAAGTTTTTTATTATTTTCCAATAGTAATAATAAAAATTTCGTAATGCCCGAGGTAGAGACGATAGAGGGATATATAGTGAAGGTCCATACCAAATTTGAAGTCAATAGGTTGAATGGAATTCGAGATTTAGGTCAGGTTGAAAAAAGTAGTTTCGCGACAAACGCATTTAATGTTTTTGAGTACATTTTCGTGAAATTGAAGTTCGCATCGTTGGAACGGAGCGAAAATAATTATTTTGCAATTGCTCGATTTTTTTTTGGCATACATTAGTTAAGAAAAATCGTCCGTAATTTTTTAAGTAGCTCATTCCGTGATCCAGAATTTAAATGTGAAAAAAAGTATTTTGTAATATAATTAAAAATGAGAGACTACAAATATAAAGGCGAAATTTCGTTGCATGCAACGATGCAAACTTCAAGACTATACAATTTAAGACAACTGCAACTATCTAAATGGTATAATGGCATGTCATACTTACGTTATATTAAGCAGACATGCCTGCCTCGTAGAGCGTGCCTTCCTCGATTTCGAAATGATGATTTTCTGAAGCTCGTTCTTCCCTGCGAGCAGTTCTAGCTTCCTCAGAAGCTTCTGAAGTTCGTAACCTCCACCAGTCGATTCTATCCTGGTCTCGTTACAAATCACTATAATCATGTAAATATTGGGAATTTCGAAATTTCCTTTCGGGGACATATTCTTGAGTTTCTATACTTCACGAAAATGCCGAAAAGATGATTTTTTTAAATTTCTAGACTAGAATACTAATCATGTAAATATTTGGAATTTCGAATTTTCGTTTTGGAGACATTCTTGAGAGTCTATACTTCAAGAAAATGCGAAGAGAAAAATATTTTTTCGAATTTCTATACTGCCTTAATCGACGTTGAACAACGCGTAGTGCATTCTGGTCTCGTTACAAATCACTATAATCATTTAAATATTGGGAATTTCGAAATTTCCTTTCGGGGACATATTCTTGAGTGTCTATA
The DNA here is from genome assembly GCA_963210295.1 of Ophion ellenae. Lineage (NCBI taxonomy): Eukaryota > Metazoa > Arthropoda > Insecta > Hymenoptera > Ichneumonidae > Ophion > Ophion ellenae. The sequence goes on along the minus strand of OY723389.1, from coordinate 37,733,273 downwards.
CTTCAAGAAAATGCAGAAAATCCATTTTTTTAAATTCTCATACAAGAATACTAATCATGTAAATATTGGGAATTTGGAAATTTCCTTTTGGAGACATTCTTAAGTGCCTATATTCGAGAAAATGCGAAAAAAAACTATTTTTCAAATTTCTATACTGCCTTAATCGACATTGAACGACGCGTAGTGAAACTTCTGTATTTCCAGGCTTGAATACCTCCGTGTTTTTTCCCCCTCCGTACACTGGGTTTTTCGATCTAGAGGCCCCGAAGAATTTGAGTTTTCCAGAGGTTTGAAATTCCTGCCGTCCGTACACACATGAACAAATGGACGATACGCGCGACGTACGGTCTCCATCTTCCGAAGGTACATAAATCACCGCGGGATCTTTGCCTCCATTCGCCATTGGATTCTCTCTCGTTGGATTCTTGTATGGGCTACCGGCTATATTCTCTCGGTGTTTCCGGTATCGCGTATTCGTGTCTATTCGTATCTGGGAAAGTGTATATTGTCGCGTATCTTTTTACGGGCGCTGGACGAAAAGCCCGGGGGTTGTGCGCGGGTGAATTTTTCGGGATGACCGGATATTCGTCGCATAGTCGCTGCTGTCAAGAACCATACGTGTGTATCGTCCCAAAAAAGTTCTCGCGTCTCCGGATGTGCTGGTACAGTATTTTTGGAAGCCTCTGTCGTCGTTGATGACGTCTCGTTGCTTCTCGTACGTCTGCACACACACACACACACACACACACACACACACGCACACACACACACACACACACGCACACACACACACACACACAGACACACACACGCACACACACACGCGCGCGCGCACACGCACACACACACGCGCGCGCGCACGCACACACACACACACATCACGGAGTCTAGGGAGAGAGAGAGAGAGAGAGAGAGAGAGAGAGAGAGAGAGAGAGCAGGATGAGACAACTATAGTGGGGCAGTATATACGTAGCTCTCCACGCGATCGTGAATCTTTTAGCGAGTCGTGGCTTACAGTCCCTCCGCGTGTGTCACGTTAATTGCGTAGGAGAGACGCGGGAGCAGTGAAGCTTGAATAATTACCGTCAACACGCAAATAGCTCCACGAGAAATGTTTTGTTTCTTGCATTATAATTGACGCGTCTGCCAGAGTTTCTATTCATTTCTCTTCTTTTCTTCGTTCCCTACTTTAAGGAGTTTCGGGACAATTGACGATACGTTACCATTTGATTCAAATTTATACAGTAAATTCTTCGTCATGTACTGAATGCACCCTCTGAATTTTAAATCGATCGGCTACACCGTTTTTAGAAAATTTGCAATTGGAGAAACACGTTTTAACACAGGGAGAGGAAATTGTCATATTGTAGGTACTGAGTGATTTGACAGATTTTCATAACATTTTTCAACATCATTTCACACTATTTTCTGCGTGAAAGTGCTATTCAGCGATGGACCTAGGCATCTCCATGTTTAAAAAAGTGTTTTTCTTTTTTGATTGTAAATTTTGATGACAATTTCTAACAAATTTTGATGACAATAAATTTCGAGGACAAAGAATTTACTGTGTGAATTTTAATTGAATGGTTAAATATCGTCAATTATCCGGAAACTCCTTGACTTGTTTTTTTTAAATAAAATTTGAGCGCAGAAGGTTCTCCAGCACCAGATATCATCATGCGTATGAATCGTATCCTTGAAGAGGCCTCGAAGATGCCGGGAAGAAATTGGCGAGCGTTCACTATTTTTCGTGTTAAAAAAAAAGTAGAGTTTCACGCGTGGAAGATTGATCGTCGGAGCGGGCGGATTACGAGGGGACGGGTATTTAGTCACGATACACACAAAAAAAGATAAAACTGCTGAGAAATGATTAAGTACCCTGATGTACATCCTGCATGTCGAGGATCACAACGGATCGACCTCCGCGATTTTGTTATTTTCTTTTTTAAATCAGACATCTCGTAACTTGAATAAGCGATGTGATCATTCTGCAGTTTGAGGCAAAGTCGTTTGTAAACCTTTGTAATTTGAGGCAAAGTAGATTCTTCCTAACGACCGACAGAAGCTTACAGAGCATTAACAATTTCGTAATGTTCAAACGATCTTTTCATTACCCGTGCAGAACTTTGCTGGGGAGTTCCCAGATCCTATCACGTACTTATAGGGATTTGATAGGAACGCTGCGCGCAGGGAGTCCTCATTGTAATCCAAGTGGATACCGAGCTTCTTCCCGATTCACGTCGTTTGAGAATTTCTATTTAAAATTCTTAACCGACATTTGTTGGATCTCCCAAAAAAATATCCTTTCGTGATCCTGTGCACAAATTTGTTGGGAAGTTCCAAGATGCACTCACATGACTATCGGGATTTGTTAGGGACACTGCACATAGAGAGTCCATATTGGGATCCAATTGGATTCTACTCTGTTTAGAGTCGATTCTACTCTGTTTAACCCCGATTAACGTCGTCCGACGATTCTCACCAAGTTCGAATCCAAAATATGCGAAATGTCACCAAAAAAACACTACACGTTTCGTGAGCGTGTATGTATGTAGTGATATTAGGTCAAAGTGCAGTAAAATAAATATCAAACGCGATAGTTAGAGTGGACTTTCAGTAATGTAATCCAAATCGATCTTAAAGATATAATTTTTTAATCGATGAATACTTTTTTGAGATAAGATTTAAACACTTAGATAGTGCCTTAGATTAGATTAAACATAAAGTGCCTTAGATGGTGCCTTAGATTAGATTAAACCCAATTAAATCTAGTGCCTTATATTAGATCAAACGATAGATTAAACACTTAGATAGGAACGAATTTGAGATAAGATTCAATACTTAAAAAGGTTTAAACCTTTTTAAGTATTTTCGGAACAATTGACCATATGTTGCCATTTGGTTCAAATTTATGCTTTATTATTTGGTTTATTTATTAATTTATATATTAATTTATATATTTATTTAATTTATATATTTATATATTATTATTAATTTATATAATTTATTATTTGGTAAAATTGCATAGTCCATGAAATTCTTTGTCATATACTGAATGCACCCTCTAAATTTTAAATCGATCGTCTACACCATTCCCATAAAATTTACAATTGAAGAAGCACTTTTTAACATAAAGCTAATTGTCCTAATGTAGAGGGAGACGAAATTGCCATAATGTACTGAGCGATTTGATACTTTTTCATTCAGTACATCATGATAATAACGTGATAAGTGTCATAGTGTACTGACCGATTTGATGGATTTTCATAAAATTTCAAACATGTTTCCACACCGTTTCGTGCGTGACACTGCTATTCAGCGACGAGCGTAGGCTCCCTATGTTAAAAAGTGTTTCTTCAATAGTAAATTTTACAGAAACGGTGTAGATCATTGATTTAAAATTTGAAGAGTGCCCGGCAAAGAATTCTCCGTATACATTTGAATCAAACGGTAACATATCGTCAATTATCCGGAAACTCCTCAAAACCCACTCGATTTGTATATCTATATATTTTATTTACAAAGCTCAACGTACCATATGATCTATCAAGAATCACATCGGAATCTGTTCGATAACGTGGCAACCCTTCAGCATTCAAATTGGATTCGTACATTGGATTTCAATGGGGAATCCCCATTAGAATCCAATGTGCAGTATAGGGATCCAACGCACGACCCATATCCCTATCAGAAAGTAGGGAAAGAACGAAGATCCAATGGAACACCTACAACAATTTCTGCACGGGTATATCGCGTTCTTCTTCACCAAGTATAGAATAGAGTGTTTCACATGCTCTCCGGGATTACACTCGTATTTTTTTTTTCTTTAAAAAAACAAATTTTCATCAGTCGATATACCTATATTCCTCTACCAATAACTTTCCCATCGGAGAATACCAGCGAGTAGCCTATTTCCACTATATTCATTCGCATTCTTTTTTCTCCCTCAAGCACTGCAACAATGAATGCGTATGTATACACATACGTGCACATACATATATGGATGAAGTAGAGCGCTTGCACGGCTGCTGTTCGTTTGCCGAGTCTTCTCGCCGACCCAATTGTCATTTGATGCATCGAGTTTTCAAAAATACAATTTCGCTTTTTACCGCTTTGTACGTGTCTCACTTTTCGGATGCCGAATTTCGTCTGAGCACTGATATACATATATACATATATATATATATATATATATATACATACATCCATGTGTGTGTGTGTGTATATATACATATAATAGTGCAAGCCTCGCCGTTGACAATTCACTTTTCATCGTCGAGCTTTCCTGACTTCTCTGGCCTTAAACGAGAAACTTGCTCCCCCTTCCATCTCTCACTCGCTTTGTCATTTATGTTCATCTATTTTTTTTCTTTGCCTCGTTGTGGTACCGATCCACTGTCATCCCCGTACACACATCTATACATACACGCTGCTTACCACTACTAGAGAATTGGGAAAAATTTCTTCTCACTGTCTGTGAGTGCAGAAAAAAACTAAAGAGTGAGAGAGAGAGAGAGAGAGAGAGAGAGAGAGAGAGAGAGAGAGAGAGAGAGAGAGAGAGAGAGAGAGAGAGAAAGAGAGAGATTGAGGGAGTAGGAAGGGGGGATAAAATGAAATTGTCCGTCTATTTCGACCCGAGAAACGATGCGCCAGTGGGACAGTTTCGAGTTTTCCGTTTTCACTAGCGTTCGACAGCCAGCACTCACAAACCCACACACTCTATGGCGTACATTCTCCACCTCTCTTCCTTTCTTTGTCTCTCATCGGGCGAGTTTTAATGGAAAAATCGGTGGTACGATAAAACCTCCTCTCTCTCTCTCTCTCTCTCTCTCTCCCCCCCCCCCCCCCTCTGCCACTCCATTCCTGCGCCGCAGCAGCAGCGAGTTTGGTCGAACTCGCGTTATTTACGGCGATCGTCGATATTTCGCCGCGGAGCTTTTTAAATCGCATTTGCGGAAAGCGATTGTGCTTTGGTCGTGCGCATATATTGTGCAAACAAACGGGCGGCCGCGTCTCATCGTTGCGGTTCGGGAGCTCCTTCAGGCCGGGGCACTCTTTCCAGGCGAAACTCTTTCGCTCCGTACATTTGTCTATATGCACGCGTGTATGTATGTAGGTGTATTTGTGAATGGGAATACGTGGGCACGGAAAATGGAAGATTCATAGGGGTGTACATGTGCGCGGTTGGTAAAGAATCAAAGCCACACGGCCGGACGACCTACATTTCGGCTCGGGCGCGAGTGTTCCATTTTCAATTTCCAATTTCCGATCGAATGCCCCGCAACGGCGGAAAAGGATATAAAGTAATACCACGCCCGTCGACGTCCCACCCTGCTGGCCCCGATCACCTTCTCTTCACCTTTTCCCTCATTCGGCAGAGCTTTCCTGTCGCACTCGCGGGCTGCGACCTCTCTTCCGGAAACCCCATGCTCGTATCGATCCTCTTTATCCTCGTGGCAACCCTCCTGCCTCTCTCTTTCTCTCTCTCTCTCTCTTTCTCCATAAACGCGCAGTCCGAATCTCTCTCCCAAGCATTAAAAGTGTTACTCCAAAAAAAAAAGTCACGTACAGGTGCGTCGCGCACTCTGCGAATTTCTGACACAATTCGTCTCCGGAAATGCCAGACTTCCGTATTTGTTCTTCCGACCCCCAAAAAACGACCCTTACCCGGGCGTTTCCAACCGAGAATGAGCGTAGAATACGGAGCGATGGTTCAATAAAATTTGTCGTATTTTTCGAATGCGAAGCAGCAACTTCTCAACTCGTTATTCGTGAATATTTTTTTTGAGAATCGGCCGATAACTTGGAAAAGCTGCGTCTAATTCGATTTTTCTCTCGCCTATACATTCGCGCGGATATTGAGATGCAGAGGCTGCGTAAAAATGATGTTGAACTCTGCTTTGTTGGAATGCAGCGAACATTCTTTATTTTTTTTATTTCCACATTTTAATTAGCATGCAGGCGTGTACTCTGCAAATTTCTGACATAATTCATTCGCGGATATTCCAGACTTCTGTATTTGTTCTTCCGAGCCAAAAAAACGACCCTCTTCCGGGCGTATCCAACCTAGAATAAGCATGGATACAGAGCGATGTTTCAATAATTTTTTTTTCATATTTTCCGGCTGCGAACCAGCAAAATTCTCGACTCGTTATTCGTGAATATTTTTATTGAGAATCTGCTAACAATTTGAAATAGCTGCGCCGAATTTAATTCATCCAATGCTCACAAACATAGAGGTGCAAGCTGCGTAAAAACGATGTTAAACTTTGCTTTGTTGGAATGCGACGAAAATTTTGTATCTTTTTATTTCCTCATTTTCGATTATCATCCAAAGTATTTTCTTACATATTCAGGCTGAATATTTGTAATGGAGGGTCCTAAAAAACATTTGACTGATTTTGAAGTGCAAAACATGCAAAAATAAACAATTTCGGCTACAAAACTTTCGTTCCGTTCCAACGACGCAAACTTCATGTATAAAATGCATAGGTGCATCGAAATGGATATGCAGGCCAGTGAGGCCCAGAGGGGCGTAAGCCGTGAGGTTTGTCGCATCGGAGAACGCCGGTGGAGGCCGTTTCGCTACCGTATCGGGTGTGTATACGTAAA